>SJYQ01048097.1:135194-147063 GCA_006410935.1 Redunca redunca
AGATCATTTATTATAGGAAAAGGGACATTACCAAACTCAATATTCCTATTGATTCTCAAACAATCTCAAAAAGGAATAAGAAGCAGATTTTAGGGTTAATAAAATCTTAATCAAATGAGATTCAAATGCAGAGGTAATAGACAAGGTGTTCTTTTTTGACTAAATTTAAACAGTTTGGATTATTTTTAAAATACTATTTCATTCATGCTTTTGAAAAAGAATTTGCCTTTATAATAGGAAATCTGTATTTTGTCATAACAGTAAAACATGTCTTTGACTTATTCCCAAATGTCCATTTTTATTTTGTGGGTTTATTAGACAGTTCAAACACATCTCATAAAAAAATGTATATAACTTCTTATTACATACACTCCAGTACTCTGGCCTGGAAAATCCCATGGACAGAGGAGCCTGGTAGGCTACAGTCCATGGGGTCGCTTGGACTCGGACACGACTGAGCGACTTCACTTTCACTTTCATGTATTGGAGAAGGAAATGGCAACCCACTCCAGTGTTCTTGCCTGGAGAATCCTAGGGACGGGGGAGCCTGGTGGGCTGCGGTCTATGGGGTCGCACAGAGTCGGACACGACTGAAGCGACTTAACAGTATCATCCTAAATAACCTCTTAGAATTATGACTTCTAGTATTTCCTGTCTTAAAAATACAAATGACATTTGTAAATTTCAAAGTGAGTCACTATTAGAGTAGTATGCATGGCTTTATTCTGGAATAAGAAGGGTAATATTTTTCATACTTATTCAGTAAAAATGCGTTCATGTTCACAATGTGCTGTATGTTGGGGACACAGATCACATATAAAATCCTTGTCCTTGTGGTGGTCAGCTTAATGCTAGTAAGTGTCTGATAAGCAAGCCAATTGGCAATCATGTACTATTAAACAATAGGGTATATATGGAGGAGACAAAGTACCAAGGAGAAAAATCTAGTCACAATTCTCCTGGAGGACGTGAAGCATCTGCTAACTCCTAAAGGATGAGTGTAAGTTCTTCAAGCAAATTCTGGAGGGGATGTGTTACTGGAAACGAAGAAGGGCATGTGGGGAAAACTGTCAAGGAGTGGGGCAGAGTTGGTTCATTTAGGAAACTGCAGATGTTTTACTACGGTTCCATGGTGGAGCATATTTTGAAGGAATGGTGAAAGTTGAGAACTAAAGAGGATCTGATTGAGTCAGTGATGCCATCCAGCCATCTCATCCTCGGTCGTCCCCTTCTTCTCTTGCCCCCAGTCCCTCCCAGCATCAAAGTCTTTTCCAATGAGTCAACTCTTTGCATGAGGTGGCCAAAGTACTGGAGTTTCAGCTTTAGCATCATTCCTTCCAAAGAAATCCCAGGGCTGACCTCCTTCAGAATGGACTGGTTGGATCTCCTTGCAGTCCAAGGGACTCTCAAGAGTCTTCTCCAACGCCACAGTTCAAAAGCATCAATTCTTCGGCGCTCAGCCTTCTTCACAGTCCAACTCTCACATCCATACATGACCACAGGAAAAACCATAGCCTTGACTAGATGGACCTTAGTCGGCAAAGTAATGTCTCTGCTTTTCAATATGCTATCTAGGTTGGTCATAACTTTTCTTCCCAGGAGTAAGCGCCTTTTAATTTCATGGCTGCAATCACCATCTGCAGTGATTTTGGAGCCCCCCAAAATAAAGCCTGACACTGTTTCCCCTGTTTCTCCATCTATTTCCCATGGACTGATGGGACCAGATGCCATGATCTTCGTTTTCTGAATGTTGAGCTTTAAGCCAACTTTTCACTCTCCTCTTTCACTTTCATCAAGAGGCTTTTTAGTTCCTCTTCACTTTCTGCCGTAAGGGTGGTGTCATCTGCATATCTGAGGTGATTGATATTTCTCCCGGCAATCTTGATTCCAGCTTGTGTTTCTTCCAGTCCATCTTAATGATGGAGAAAAATTGGATATAGTGGGCAGGAGTGTGAGCATATTTAATTTCTGGAAATAACAGTGGTAACAGTAAGAAGGACATGTTAAAATAGGGTAAAACTAGACTTGGGAGACTGAAGCTTCTGCAGTAATTGAGGTGGTGAATGATGGGGGCTTACACTGAAGCAGCTTCTAAGAGCATGGTCAAGGGAATGACAAGAGATGAAGGTAGAAGCATTGTGATGAGACGCTTGGCTTTTTCTGCCTATTATGGGAGAAAAATTTTGACTAGAAATTTAGCTGGATTGACCTGCCCTTTGTTTTTCTAAAAGAATTCTTCAGGTTTTTTTGCAAATCTAAAAGTGAGAATGGCAAGTTCTATACTGTGGAATACATTTTCCCACTAGATAATTAAATTGTATGTTACAAAACTATAATTAGAAAAATGATTTAAATTCCTTATGACAATGGTATTGGTAACAGTAACTTGCTCCAGGGACAAAAATAGAATTTTTATTTGAATTTTTCTTTCTTCTCTGACATTATTTCAAAAATTTAGTTATCTTCTCAGGGATATTATAATAATTTAAAGGTAATTCTCAATCTCTTAAACTATTCAAATCTCAGACTTGATGCTTAAATTATATTTTAAAAATAGCTTTTAACCATGTTTGCAATGTGTTTTGTAAAGAGTATTTTGTACCTACACATGGCTTCTCTCTTTTGCACATAAACTCATACACCAAGAGTTTGCACATGAGTTTGCATGTAGGAAATTTGAGTATACTGGGGATTTTATTAGATGATTTTGAATTACAGTGAGAAGAAAAAGAAAAATAAGAAAAAAAAGTCCTGTAGCATAAATGTGACTTCAGAAATTCTTCTTCAGAAATTCTTCCATCACTTTTTAAATTAGGCCTAGCTGTCTGCTTCTAATTGTGATCAGTTTTATGCTTATGCCTATCTAATTCATTCCAGAATTTGGAATTTGTGGAACTCGGTCTTATTTATTATTTTCTTATATGCAACATAAATCCTGAAATTTATAAATTTGGTTTTCTCATGTAGATATCAGTACATCATTTGACAATAATGTCACTCTTCAGTTCAGTTGCTCAGTTGTGTCTGACTCTTTGTGACCCCATGAACTGCAGCACGCCAGGCTTCCCTGTCCATCACCAACTCCTGGAGCTTTCTTAAACTCATGTCTATCGAGTTGGTGATGCCATCTAACCATCTTATTCTCTGTCTCCCCTTCTCCTCCTGCCTTCAATCTTTCCCAGCATCAGGGTCTTTTCCAGTGAGTCAGTTCTTCACATCAGGTGGCCAAAGTACTGGAGTTTCAGCTTCAGCATCAGTCCTTCCAATGAATATTCAGGACTGATATCCTTTAAGGATGGACTGGTTGGATCTCCTTACAGTCCAAGAACTGTCAAGATTCTTCTCCAGCACCACAGTTCAAGAGCATGAATTATTTAGCACTCAGCTTTCTGTATCATCCAACTCTCACATCCATACACGACTACTGGAGAAACCATAGCTTTGACTAGATGGGCCTTTGCTGCAAAGTAATGTCACTGGTGGTCTCGTTTGAGTGAGGTTCTCTTATTAAAGTTGCATTTCTTGTCAACCATTGAGAGTGTGGTGAATGGAATGCATAGATCTCTAGGAGTGTGTGTGAGTGTGCTTATTCGCTCAGTCATGTCCGACTCTTTGTGACCCCATGGACTGTAGCCTTCCAGCCTCCTCTGTCCATGGGGAATCTCCAGACAAGAATACTGGATTGGGTTGCAATGCCCTTCTCCAGGACTCTAACAGATTTGCTCCAAATACCTTACAGTTCCTTACAATCCATGCGTTGGAGAACTGTTATTTGCCCTTTCTGGGACTTCATTTCTACATCTTTTAGTGAGTATAACCTTATCTCTTTTGCATGATTATTAGAAAAATGAAGTAAAATGATTTGTATGAAGTTCATATTACACTAACAATATAACGTAGGTGCTTAATTATCTTTTCTTTTGTGTGCCCTACAGTCAGGACTTCTGCTACTAAGCTTGTCCTCTAAGCCTACCATGGTAGTTCTCAGCTGGGAAGGTACTACTTCCTAAGGCAAATTTGGGCATCTGTGGGTGTGTTGTGGTTAGCTATAAGGTTTGGAGACCACTGTTGGCTTTAGTGGGCTTCTCAGGTGGCACTAGTGGTAAAGAGTCCACCAGCCGGTGCAAGAGACATGAGAGTTGTGGGTTCAATCCCTGGATTGGAAAGATCCCAGAGGAGGGTACGGCAACCCACTCCAATACTCCTGTCTGCAGAATCCCGTGGACAGAGGAACCTAGCAGGCTACAGTGTACAGAGTTGCAAAGTGTCAGACACGACTGAAACGGTTTTGTATGCATGCATTTGCCTTAGTAGTTAGGCAACAAATATATCTGAAAATCTGCAAAGGAGTATTTTGCAAGACCTACTTATAGAGACTATCACCCACTTCTAGTCTACATACAAACATGCATGCAAACAAAGCCATGGTGTGGATTTAAACTGAATTTTTCCAGCATATCTTTGTGCATGCTTAAGTATATAGTGCACAGTTTTCACTTCTTAGGATGAAACTGTCTGACGACTTCTCCACTACTTTGAAAAGTAGCATTAATGACTATTCTGCCCTGTAGGTTACATAAACACGCATCTGTATTGATCTGCTTTTATAGCTTTAATATTCAATTTGGTTTGTATATAGATCTATCTACTTCATTATTTATTCTTAGGAAGTTGTGCCAGGATCATTAGTATATTGGAAAGATACTTTTAAATCAATTCCATGACCTAAAAGTCATATAAGGAATAATTTACAATAAAAATACCTTTGTAAGTCATCATGTATGGATTGTATTTCAGGATTTTGAATGGGTGATAATGGTAGATTATTACTAATTTGGTGTGATGCCTTGAGATCCCTTGGCCCAGGCCATTTACTTCATTCTATCTGGTCTTTAGCGGTGAACCGGGTCCAAGGGCTTCTCTTGAATACTCATAAGCTGTGTGTCAGTGATAAGCTGGTGAATATTGCCTGCTCTTGCCAGTTGGTTTCTATTACACTCTTGAGCTCAAGAAGAGTGACCTGCCAGGCTACTCCTCTGATTGCTGCTGACCTAGTGGTACTGACCCCAACATCTGTGAATCTGAACAACCTTGTGAATAAAGTCTTATAAAAGAATTACGTTTCAAGCCCTCAAGCTGTCTCATTACTCCACTCTTGCCTTTTATCTACCTGTATTTCTGTTGTGGCTTCCTCTGAAAGTAGGAATGTAATCTGTTCACTTTTACACAACTGCCCTGTAAGTTAAAATAACTTGCATTAAGCCATTTCAAGTCTCCTTAATTTCCTACGAGAATAAGTATGACTTTTTCAATTTTGATGAGTAATATGAGACACAGCTTACAGCCAGTAAATTCTAGAGCAATATTCCTACCTCCTTTGATTTATATTTTAGCTTTTTAATAATACACTCTAGCAACCTGTGTGACATTTTCATTACTGTCTACATGCTTGGGGTTAAAGATGAAGCTTGAAAGCTACATAATGCCTTTGAAAAAAAGAATGTATATATTTTGATTCTCGATTTTAGGTTCGTTTTCCAAAAAATATCATTCATTTCAGTAGGCTTTGAATGATCGTTCTTTCTCCTCCAAACAATAAGAATGTACATGTAAATAAAATTATTGTGTTTGTTACAAGATGCTTCTCAGTAACCCAGAGCAAAATTGAATTATTAGGGGGATTTTGCAGCAATTTTACCAACTCAGTTTCTGAGTAGAATTATTTTCACATGACCTTTCTGTTGAGGTGAGTATATATATTTTTTAACCTTCAAAGGCTGTATCTTCTGTTTGAAGATGGTGATCACCTACTATGTTCACCTACTATGCGTTGGAAAAACTGTCAGTTTTGCAGAGTATATTAAAAAAATGCTTTCCATATCCCCTAGGTTCTTTGTGAAGTCGTGTTGTTTCAATTAAGCTCCCCTGCCTTCAAATTCTAATTCCTACATCACAGGATTGTGAATTCCTAGAGGGAAAGAACCAAGCTTAATTTCTGTAACATAGTTTGGAAACACCAGAGCAAGCTTTTTGTCCAACTCAATGCTTTGCACAATTAATTCCTAACCATAGTTCTCATTTTCCATGTCTGTCCTTCCAGAAGTAAGTCAATAGAACAGTATTAACTAATTGTCTATTGCTGTACTTGGAGAAGGGCTTCCCAGGTGACTCAGTAGTAAAGAATCCACCCATCAGTGCAGACACCTCAGGAGACTTGAGTTCGATCCCTGGGCTGGGAAGATCCCCTGGAGGAGGAAATGGCAAGCCACCAAGTATTCTTGCTGGGATAGTCTCATCCATAGAGGAGCCTGGAGAGCTAGACACAACTGAGACTGAGGATGCACACACTTGGATCAGTGGGAGATAGTAAATGAAACTCAATCTATCATGTTCAAGAGCTTGATTCCTGTGTAAAGAGAAATACTTAAGAGTAGGATATAAATGTCTAGGATAGAGTGTATATAACGTAAGAGCTATAGAAACTTAAACACAAGAAAGGAAATGTCACTACAAATCGAAAAATTCTCTGGGAAAGGTGAATATTCAATTCCCTTAAATTGCTATTTGCGTCTAATTTCACTTTGCATCCATAGTTTTTGTGGATATAGGGGATAATCTGCACATAGTTTTGACTTTTTCTTGCCTATTTTATGGCTCATTGATGTATTCAGCATCACAACAGCTCTGCAGGGGCATCATTTATGTCAAGGGAAAAGTGCTATAAATGGTGTGATTGTGATCACTGATTTTCAGTAAAGAATCTGAAATTACTGTTTTATACTGCTGAGAAGTGTCACCTGATAACTTGGGTCTGATGTTGATATTCTTGGGATGTTTTCTCGCACAGGCAGGTTTTCCCAGCTTGTTCTGTACTCTTTTGGTACTACTCATATGACAAAGTTTCCAGGAATCTGAAAAGAGGACCTGGGGCAGGGGCTTCAGGGGAAAATCAGAGACTGTGGCTCTGGATGAGAATTTTATATGCATCTAAAAGTCTTTCCCCTTTCTTAAAAGCTTAGGGTGTGTGTGTGTGTGTGTTGTGTGTGTGATTAGTTTAAATAGATTGAATGGATAGCTTTTCTCAGTCTAGTTAGAATTTGTGGAATTTTCTCTGAACCCCTGTGAATTAGAAAATTAGTTCATGTATGAATTAAGCCTCAGAAGCTCAACATCTTTCCCCTTCTAAACCCTTCAGTAGCAGTTGCTCCTTTGCACTGTTGTTCAGTCACTAAGTTGTGGCTGAGTCTCTGCGACCCATGGACTGCAGCATATCAGGCTTTCGTGTCCTTCACTGTCTCCTGGAGCTTGCTCAAACTCATGTCCATTGAGTCAGTGATGCCATCCAACCATCTCATCCTCTGTTGTCCCCTTCTCCTCCTGCCCTCAATCTTTCCCAGCATCGGGGTCCTTTCCAAGATATAAAGAGTCAGATCTTCATATCAGGTGACCAAAGTATCAGAGNGCAAAGAAGAACTAAAGAGCCTCTTGATGAAAGTGAAAGAGGAGAGTGAAAAACTTGGCTTAAAACTCAACATTCAAAAAACGAAGATCATGGCA
Source organism: Redunca redunca (assembly GCA_006410935.1). Lineage (NCBI taxonomy): Eukaryota > Metazoa > Chordata > Mammalia > Artiodactyla > Bovidae > Redunca > Redunca redunca. Next base: position 142,752 of record SJYQ01048097.1, read on the forward strand.
TCTTGTCCCATCACTTTGTGGCAAATAGATGGGGAAACAATGGAAACAGTGAGAGACTTTATTTTGGGGGGCTTCAAAATCACTGGATATGGTGACTGCAGCCATGAAATTAAAATACATTTGCTCCTTGGAAGAAAAGCTATGACCAAACTAAACAACATATTAAAAAGCAGAGACATTACTTTGCCCACAAAGTTCGTCTAGTCAAAGCTATGGTTTTTCCAATAGTCATGTGTAGATGTGACAGTTGGACTATAAAGAAAGCTGAGCACCGAAGAACTGATGCTTTTGAACTGTGGTTTGTAGAAGACTCTTGAGAATCCCTTGGACAGCAAGGAAATCCAACCAGTCCATCCTAAAGGAAATCAGTCCTGAATATTCATTGGAAGGACTGATGCTGAATCTGAAGCTCTAATACTTTAGCCACCTGATGCAAATAATTGACTCATTTGAAAATACCCTGATTCTGGGAAAGACTGAGGTCAGGAGCAGAAAGGAATGACAGAAGATGAGATGGTTGGATGGCATCACCATCTTGATGGACATGAGTTTGAGCAAGTTCTGGGAGTTGGTGATGGACAGGGAACCCTGGCGTGCTGCACTCCATGGGGTCACAAAGAGTTGGACACAACTGAACGAATGAACTGAACTGATGCTGGGAGCTTGGTTATTGTCTTTCTGTATTACTTAAATAGTAGGAAGAAGGGGCCATATGTTATGGTCCCTGACATAAACTGATCATTGACAGATGCAAGAGATTAAAGAACTATATCTGGATTCTTCATTTTCCTGGGATCCTGTGTCAAGGTTTACCTATGGAATTCTTTTCAAGAGCTGGGAACCCTATTGATGATCATTAGAATTTTAGAGTATTAATGGTTTTCTTGAGTGAAAGAGTAACATGAAAGATGTTTTTCAATATGAGTTATAAATATCCATGTAATTTTATATTTAATATTGTACTTTGCAGCCCTTTCCTTTCTTAATAGCTAATAAGGTATCCATGGCTACACATCCCTTTTTCAGATTCCAGAGGTTTCCCATTCTCTTTCCTATATTTCAAAATCCATTTCTTGTCCAAGACACCTAAAGTAACCTCTTTACTGAATTTAGACTTCCATCAGAACAGGAGATTGTAGGAGCTTCAGCCCCAGCCTTTTAAAACTTGAGACAGTTTTGCAATAGGCCTGGCTACCTGCTTAGAACATTAATGTTCTAGTGTGTGTATAAGTGTAAAGATGTGTAAAGATGTATGTGTGTGTGTGTGTGTGTGTGTGTGTGTGTGTGAGTGATGGGTTTGGAGAGAACAGAAGAATTATAGTGGAATAGACTCAAATTAATACCTCAAATGGTTGTGCTATAACTGGATTGAATAGCTTTTAATTTTTTAAATTCAGTTTTCCCCAATCTTGTTGAGTTCCAAGTAAAACACTGAGATGGATTAAAAATTGTATTAGAATGATATCATGATTCATTTTACTATCATTAATGCAGATATCAATGGACCGCGTTGTCCTTCTTTGTCAGAGGTTACCTTTTGGTGAAAGAGGCCTGGTACCGTTTAGACTTCTAATATAAAGGGGGGAAATAAATCTAGACTCTAGAATCCTTAAGCAAAGGAAGGACCCACCATTAGCAAAAATCGTGTGTGATATTTTGAAGGCATTAAACAGCAGGTGTAAAGAACCTTAGTTACAATAACAATCATGTGTTATCCAATAAAAGCACTCAGAGACAGGTTATACCCATACAGATGGAATGGGTTTTGTACACCAGCTAAAAGTTTAGGTTTCTGTGATTTCATAAGCCAGACCAAAGGGAACAGTATCAGTGGATGGGCCGCTTAGCGTGTGGACCACTCAGGGGCTACTGTATTCCTTACTTACCAGAGTCCTCTTGTACTCCATTTTCATGTTCATTTTAAAACATACTGTGATTTTTGTTCATGGGGATTCAACTACCTGATTTCCAAAGAACGGCATATGCACTGTGAATATAAAGCATGACTGCAGAGTGGAATAAGCATGGGTTAAATCATGAAAGAAGCTGATTTGGTCCCAGTAGGATTATTCATTTGGACTGATAGTTGAGAGTGTTATAAATAGAATGTTTCTAACTGAGGGAAAATAAGGTTGAGCTGATTGGAATAAACATTTGGCCACCAAGGTACATGGAAATTGACAGGGTATATTCTTTGCCATATACTTGGTTTATTTCAAAATCACAGGCTATATGTTTCTAACCTACCACCTTAGATCAGGTCAAGTTTCTTATCCAATGTCTTGAATATTATCAATGTCTTATAGAGCAATATCATAGTCAGTTAAAAGCAAGAGTACTAGCAAAGCCACATGGATGCAGCTGTGTTGTGTGATCAGTTGGCTGCAGAAAGCTGAAAAAGGTATTCAGAATGTTACCATTTCCAGACATTGTGTTCTTAGGTCATTAATTTAACTCAACTCAGCTTCTACATGGCCTACAAGCAGTACAGACCAGTCATTCCAGATGCTCAGACTTGCATGCAGGCTGAAAGTACTATGACATACAGAACTGATTTCTTAAGAATGTTTGCCTCTGTGGGGTCCTCAGTCACCAGTTCAGGAAAAGCAGGCCATTCTAAAGTCAGTTTTCTCTCTTTTCTGGTTCTGTGGAATGAACCAGAAGTCAAAAGATGGGACCTTGGTAAAGTAGTAAATTAAGCACCCACGTTAATGTCTAACAGAACCTAAAAACTAGACTATTACCAAGTCTGTATTTGAGCTCTCCTTCTCTTGCCTCCAAATCTGTTTTTTGATTCCTGCTTGCTAATGCACTCTTACTGTGAAATGGCGCACACATGAGTAGATCAATGGCACAAAAATGAGTAGATCAATGGTCCCAGAATAAAGCCAGGTATGATAGTCACCCAAGTCAAGAAAGCATGATTTAATACTCTAGAAGCCTATCTTATCATGGCCCCCTTTGCAATCTCTCCTTTGTCTTTCCCCTCCAAAAATAACCATTACATGTCATTAGCTGTGACTGCTTTCTTCTTTTGCTTATCATTTAACCATCTAAAAACACATCCATAGATACTAAAACTTGGTATTATTTGCTTTTGAACTTGGCTGAAACGGAGCCACTTTATCTGTGTGGTATTGTCATTGACTCATTTGGTTCATTTCGTTTGTGAAATTAATCCATGTTTCACTAGATACATCTCATTTCATTGATCCAGCATTCCACCACGTGTCTCTCTCACAACTAAGTATCTTTTATTAATAGACCTCTAAATAATCGTCTCCAACTTGGAGCCCATATGAGAGCTCTCCATAGACACAGAACCAATAGGATGTGTTTATAGTCATGTGCGTATACATACACATATGTACATATACATGTATGTGCACCTGTATATATGTGTGTATGTATTCGTATAAGATTTTAAGGACTTATCCCCTGTGACTGCCTCATAAGTCCAAGTCTTCAGGGCAGACCAGAGAAGACTTGACCTTGCAGACTTGAGTCTTAATGTGGTCTGGAGGTAGAAATGCTTCCTTTTTGAGGATCTCACTGTTTTCTCTTAAGACCTGCAATTGGCTAGATGAGGATTACCCATGTTATGAAGGGTAATCTGCTTTACTCGGTCTGTTGATTTAAATGTTAGTCACATCCGAAATACTGTCACAGTAACGTCTAGACTGGTGTTTGACCAAAGACTATATACCAACCAAACTGACATGTAGAATTAACCATCACAGGACTATAGGGAAAATGCTGGTATGTGTATTATTGCATGTGTTTTGATGAACATAGTTACCTGTTTTTGCATGAAAAATACATAGGAATAAAACTTTCTCAAAGTTTAATCCCAGTTTCCATTCAGCACTTCATAAGAGATTTTAGTGTTCTGTATTCTCTTAACTGCCTACATTCCTTGGCTATTTTTACATTAGCTGTTGTCTGTGATTTGTTTTTAAGCATTTTGGATACAAGTTCTATATTAGTCTTTGTGTTGCAAGTAAGTTTTCTACCACACTTTTGCACTCTAAGGTTCTTAATGGTACTTTTTGATGAATAAAACTTAATTTCAGACAGCAAAAGAGACACAGATGTGCAGAGTGGACTTTTGGACTCTGAGGGAGAGGGTGGGTTGAGATGGGAGAATGGCATTGAAACATGTATACTATCATGTAAGAAACGAATCACCAGTCTATGGCGATACAGGATGCTTGGGGCCGGTGCATGGGGAGGACCCAGAGAGATGTTATGGGGAGGGAGGTGGGAGGGGGGTTCATGTTTGGGAACTCATGTACACCCGTGGTGGATTCAT
>SJYQ01048097.1:149753-195220 GCA_006410935.1 Redunca redunca
AAAACCATAGCCTTGACTAGACGGACTTTAGTTGGCAAAGTAATGCCTCTGCTTTTCAATATGCCATCTAGGTTGGTCATAACTTTTCTTCCAAGGAGTAAGTGTCTTTTAATTTCATGGCTGCAGCCACCATCTGCAGTGAGTTTGGAGCCCCCCAAGATGAAGTCTGACACTGTTTCCACTATTTCCCCATCTATTGCCATGAAGTGATGGGACCGGATGCCATGATCTTCGTTTTCTGAATGTTGAGCTTTAAGCCAACTTTTTCACTCTCCTCTTTCACTTTCATCAAGAGGCTTTTGAGTTCCTCTTCACTTTCTGCCATAAGGGTGGTGTCATCTGCATATCTGAGGTTATTGATATTTCTCCCGGCAATCTTGATTCCAGCTCATGTTTCTTCCAGTCCAGCATTTCTCATGATGTACTCTGCATAGAAGTTAAATAAGCAGGGTGACAATATATAGCCTTGACATACTCCTTTTCCTATTCATAGGTAGGAGCCATGTAAATAAATGTAAGACCTATTTCAACAGTTATACCCTATGGAAATGTCTGCTTCCAAGTTAGCATCAGCATTTATGGGTTGGTTAGTGAGCACTAGGGATATAGACAAGCAAATTAACAAACAATGGATGAACAAAATACTATTTATACCTTGAAATTCATCTGGGATGTTTGCACATTTATCTCTGTAAATCATGAAGCTTTGAGACCTTTGCCCTCCATTTCAGAGTTGGGCTCCACCACCTCATATATTCTTAAGTTCAAAAGAACTCATTTAGAATGATGCTGATTTTAGTTATGAAATAGATGAACTCAATACATTACAATTTTTTGATCAGAGAATAAAGTCATACTGAACGTCTAGAGCACTTACTGTGTGCTAGGTACTGTTCTAAGTATAACGTGTATAGTAATTTATTTAAACTTCATTACCACACCAAAAGATGTATGTGTGTGTGTGTTAGCTGTTCAGTCTTGTCCAACTCTTTGGGACCCCATGGACTGTAGCCTGCCAGGCTCCTCTGTACGTGGAATTCTCCAGGCAAGGATACTGGAGTGGGCTGCCATTTCCTTCTCTAGGGGATCTTCCCAACCCAGGGATCAAACCCAGATCTCCTGCGTTGCATGTGGATTCTTTACTGTGAAGGAGGTTAGCTTTCTTGAGGTTACACAACTTGTTATTCTGTTTGAATCCATCTAATTTGGCTCCAGAAGCTAGTATCTTAAATGTTAGCTACTACTCCTTCAGAGTAAGTAGTAGCGGAGGTCGCAGAGAGTCAACTAAGGTTTTGTTGTCCTGTTTGAAGAGCATTTCTGATGCTCTCCAAAGAATAGACAGATTAGAAATATTTACCATGAAGTGCTGTGTGTACTGTATGTACTTTATATGACACTGTAATGATTAGGATGTTCAACTAGTGTGTTCTGTTCTTTATGTACCACTTGCAGTTATTTAGCATAGGATTTGGCCTTAATCTTTTTTTTAATAAGTCTTACCAAAGTCCCAAACTTTGTGTGTTTACTGATTACCAACTTTTTTTTTTTTTTAGAATTAGAGGTGAATCTTGTCTCAGTTCCACTGAGATAAATGTATCATGACTTTCTCTACTCCACTATGATTAGTCTAACTATAGGCAGTTTTACAGTGTTTCTGGCTTTTATATCATCATATCCAAACACATTTTGAGATGTGCAATGTAACAGGAATGGTATGGCACCTAATTTGTAATGAGTATACTGTATGGAATAGGATGTTGATTAGGGGCAGACTACAAAGGGGTAGCTACCTGAATTCAAGTTCGAGCTCTCTTTTGGCTATATGGCCTTAAACAATGTGTATGCACATTTTCTGTGCCTTTGTTTTCCCATTGATAAAATGTGACAGGACTAGTTTTAAATGCATCTTAATTGTTATGTGTCCTTAGTCACCCAGTTGTGTCTGACTCTTTGTGACCGCATAGACTGTAGCCTGCCAGGCTCCTCTGTCCATGGGGATTTTTCAGGCAAGAATACTGGAGTGGGTTACCATGCCCTCCTTCAGGAGATCTTCCCAACCTAGGAATTGAACGAAGGTTTCCCACATTGCAGGGAGAGTCTTTACTGTCTGAGCCACCAGAGAAGTCCAGGAATACTGGAGTGGGTAGCCTATCCCTTCTCCAGGGGATCTTCCCAACCCAGGAATTAATTAAATTAACATGTATAAAACTAATGCTGTCTTTTATAGAATTAAAGTGACTTATAAGTGATAACTTGTATTATTAATAATCAACCATTTTCTTGAGTTAGAACAACTAAGCTCTCACTGAAATTTATGTAGGGACATGTATAAACTAATAATTACTACAAAAAAGTCACTGTGCTATCGAATACATAACACAGAAACTCGAATGAGGTCAGGGAGGCAAATGAGAGTTCAAAGATGTGACATTCAAAATAAGAATGGTGGATGGGTGGATGACAATATATCCAAGTGGAAGGAATGGAATTAGCCAAGATCCTAGGCACGAAGAAGCCTGGCCTCTTCAGAGAATGAATAGAAGCCCAGTGTGGGTTGAATTTAAGAGAGAAGCAGAAATAGTAAAAAATGGATCCTGAGAGTTCATCTGGATTCTGCAGGGTCATGTAGATTATGTTATAAATGTGGCCTTTCTTCTCATGGCACGGTATATCCATGAAGCAGGTAGGTAACTCAGTTCACCATGGATATTCAGTCCTGCGGTTTCTTTTACTGTTCCCCAGGCGTGTTTGGCCAAATGACTCCTGTATTCTTGTCTGGAGAATTTCCTGGACAGAGGAGTCTGGCGGGCTACAGTCCGTGGAGTCGAAGAGTTGGTCACGACTGAGCGACTGACACTAACTAATGACTATCTGACTATTATCGTAGGGTGACGTCAGGACGTACAAAGAAACAACAGGGATACAAGTGCACAGGGGGATGCATGTGAGGACACGGTGAGAAGACCGCCACTGGCAAACCAAGGAGAGAGGCCTCAAGAGGAACCAGACCTGTCCACACTTGATCTTGGACTTCTAGCCTCCAGAGGCATGAGAAAGCACATCTCTATTAAATCACCCAGTCTGTGATATTTTGATATGGCAGCCCTAGCCAACCAATACTTTCCCCTCTCCTTTCTTGTTCTTTAAAAATTAAGTCTACAGTCTTACCACTGGGGAATATCATGACAAAACATTTGATATTGGGAGTTGATGAGTTGTTATGTAAAGGACCCTCTAACGTGCCAGTCCCTGAAAGTTGTTGATTACAGTTAAATTCAGTTAGGGGAACATTGAACGTGGGATCATGGTTGTAGCCTTCATTCTAGCAAAGCTCTCCTAAGGGAGCTGTGAGACTTAAGCCCTGACTACTGAGATGGCTGGATGGCATCACTCGATGGACGTGAGTCTGAGTGAACTCCGGGAGTTGGTGATGGACAGGGAGGCCTGGTGTGCTGCGATTCATGGGGTTGCAAAGAGCCGGACACGACTGAGTGACTGAACTGAACTGAATTGAAGGGCCTCCTTGGTGACTCAGATGTTAAAGAATCTGCCTGCAATGCAGGAGATCTGGGTTTGATTCCTGGGTAGGGAAGATCCCCTGGAAAAGGGAATGGCTACCCACTCCAGTATTCTTGCCTGGAGAATTCCATGCACAGAGGAGCCTGATGGACTATAGTCCATGGGGCTGCAAGAAGTCATACACAACTGAGAGACTAACACAGTAAGAGCTGTACCATCCAGAGCCCTGCAGTGGGGCCCTGAGATGGTTCTAATAATTGCTAACATGACTCCTTCAATAATTAATGATTCAGTTGTTTTAAATGTCTTAATATATAAAAGCTCACATGTGGTGTCAGATCTCCAAATTATAACACAAAATAGATGTTTTGCAGTAACTTACATGGAATTAATTCCATCCTAGAGTTCTTGTAGAAATTAGAAGTCATTTAAAGACTGAGCTCTGATGGTTATGTGTCACTAGACTCCCTCTGTGGAACCATTTCCTTGTAAATTTTTGTAACCCATTTATATTCTGTACACATGCAGTCTCTTGATGGCTTTGATGGTTCTTAATTGCACTTCTCATAGGCAATCCCAATGGTAGGTTCCTTTCAACTAACAACTAGTAGTGATGTGCCATCAGGCACAAAAACAAAAAAAATAAACAGAAAAAAAACCAACTGGTTGATTTAATTATTAATGGTAAATGTCTTTCTAGCTTCTTCCAAGAAAACGAATGCACATCACTTGATTAATAAACCTTTTCAGTAATGAAATATAATTTTACTTGGTCAAGTTTTTCTCCTAAATTTTTAGTTCTTATTTACGGATTCTTAATCTCAGGTGCCCGGGATTGACTTTATCACACTCTTCAGTTTCTGGAGTTCTATTGATCTCCCAAAGAACTTGTGCCTTTTAAGTGGTTTTGTTTTACTTATTCTCCACATTTGTCATTCATGTCCCCTTCAATTTTTGGAAATGTTCCAAAGTAATTTAAAAAAAAATCTATTTCCCAGATTTATTGAGATGTAATTGACATACCATTGTATAAGTTTAATATATGCAATGTAGAGATTTTATATATTTATATATTGCAAAATGATTACCACAATAAAGTAGTTAACACATCTATCACCTCACATAATTACAATTTCTTGTGTGTATGATCAGGGCTTAATTTATTCTCTTGGCAACTCTTAAATATGCATTACAGTATTATTAACTATAGTTGCCATGTTGTACATTATAGCCCCAGACCATACTCATTTAATAACTGGAAGTTTGTATCCTTTAACAGTCTTCACTGATTCTCTTCCAACCTCCCATCCTTGGAAACTACCAGTTTATTCTGGTCTTGTTGTTGTTGTTCTCCTAACTCACATATGCTTCTTTTACTTTTGTATAGTTGCTCTGTCCTTTGACTTCCCAGGTGGCGCTAGTGGTAAAGAACCTACCTGCCAATGCAGGAGATGGAGGAGAGGTAGGTTCAGTCCCAGGTCGTGAAGACCCCCTGGAGGAGGGCACAGCGACCCACTCCAGGATTCTAGCCTGGAGAATCCCATGGACAGAGGAGCCTGGCGAGCTACAGTCCACAGGGTTGCAAAGAGCTGGACACGACTGTGGTGACAGCATGCATGCATGCAGTATGCGCTGTGCTTTTTTCAAAAAAGTCCTAAGTTTCTTAGGACAGTTTCCTTTTTTAAAAATGGATAAAAGTATTTCTAAGCCCTCATTTGAAAACAAACAGAACAATCCTTAATTAGTCTTACTTCCAATTAAGTAATGCTACATATGTATGAATGGGTATGTAATTTAATGTCATAGGTCAGAAATGCACTCTGTATGGAACACTAGGTCTGCAGAGCCCAGTGGAGAATTCGTTATGAAAGGAAAACATTTCTGATTAAGAGTGAAAATATGACTGAAAAAGACAAAGGATGGCACAGGCCTATCAAAAGAACTAAAATGTCCTCCCTTTTTTAGCAGCTGGATGAATTTGGCCATGCCTATGGTTCTAGTGCAGAGTAGACAAGGTAAGCATTAACTAATATTCAGCCTGTGACTTCACAGAAGATAGTAAATAGCAACAGGGTAGAAAAGTAACCTGAGAGTAGGGATCAGTGCCCGCAGAAAAAGGGGCCATGGGGATTAGGCTAATAGAAATTAACCTTGGCTATTTCTACTATTCAGAAGATGCAAGGAAATGGAAAGCTAATCACTGAAGTAATATGTATACCTCAAATCTTTTCCATCTGCCTAGAAAAAGAAAGCAATGGTCAACAATTCAAGTGAGGTAAATTGCTTCTGTTAATTAAAATTGTGCCGTGTATTTTCATCAACTCTGTTCACTAATGAGAGGAACATTATATTATGTATTTTTTTCTGTCACTTAAAGATATTAATTTTATGGTAAGAATATTACCCTGATTTCAAATATTCCAAGAAAAGCTGGAAAGAGAGTGATGAGAAAGAGACCAATTCCAAGAAATCTTTCATTACAAGGGTTATCTGGAGAAATTAGTGTCCAAATGCTTGATTTTCTCATAGACAACTTGGTGATTTGTTGAGGTCCAGTGTGTTTCACTGGAGTAGGAGTCAGCAAACTGCAGTGTGTGCGTTAAACTTGGCCTGCTGCCAATTTTCGTAAATTAAGTTTTATTGGAATACAGCAACATTCATTTGTTTACATACAATCTACAGCTGCTTTTGTGATATAATTGTAGGGGCTGAGTAGTTGTGAAAAAGACCACTTGGCTCTCAGAGCCTAAAAATATTATCTGGCTGTTTACAATTTGACAACCTTTTCACTGGATAATGGCAAACAGGTCAAGTTTCAGAGATGAGTATAAACCAATGTGAAGCTAATTGGACGGAGATGAAATTGGAAGGAGGTTACACTGAGCTTTTAGCACCATACTGGGAGGGAGTATTTGAAAACCAGAGCAAATAAAAGTAGACTGACAATTATCTTTTCAGGAGGATGAAAAGAAAAATCAAACATAGATCTTTACATTAGATGTAATCTGAAGACAATGAGCAGAGTTGGATCCTGTAGTTGTCATGCATGGCTTAGTAGCTATTAGCTACATCTAATCTAGTCTTCATAATTCGGTTATTGAAATGACAAGACCTGAATTAGTCTATAGGTACTTTGTTCCTGAGTACAAGTACTTAATCTTAGGGGCTAGGAATAGAGGCATAAGGTTAATGTACAGATCAGTTCATTTGCTAGAAGAAAGCTACAGACAAACAGGATGAGCCCTTAACATTCATTCTGCTGGTATATGCCATGCCACTGCTGGTGTATAAGACATGCTCTGTAGGTGATTATTTACAAGGGGAAAAACGACACAGTCCCTTATCCCACTGAAAGGGAGCATGCTCAGTTTGGGGTGTCTGATCTCTAGTCTTCTAGAAAGGTACCAATATATTTTCGCAGAAAAGGGATTTTTTTGTTTGCTTGCTTGCTTTTTAAAGCATTTGAAGATCTTTTTGAAGTCTCCCCAGTTTGTAATGTTTCTTTGATCAAAATCTCTAGGTCAGAACTGGAACTTGTTTCAAACACTGACTACTTTTCACTTTGAGGCCATGTTTATGTGACTCCCAGGATGGGAAGTCTGAACACAAGCCTGAGGTAAGCATGTCAGTAACATGCGTTAGCTTCCCTCACGTGATTGGGACCATGAGTTTAACTAAGGATGCTGATAAGTATTTCTACATTGATTTCAGTTTATGGTAAAAACTTTTTAAAAAACCTCTTCTTAAAAGTGAAATTGATAGACCCTTATTTGGATATCAGATGTAAAGTCTAAAGTTATTCATTGATATTGTTTAATATTTTACAATGGCATTTTTAAAAGGAGAATGTAGATGGATGAAATGCATATTTTGAGAATAAAGGAATCCAAGTGAATGTTACATGATTATAAGTGTTTATTCCATGTGAACTAACCTTGGAAAATGATTCCAAGATTAAAGGCAAAAACATTTCTTGAAAATGCCTCAAATCTAATTAGAAAACTCTGATTATTACTGGCAACCTGGAAGTTAAGGAAAACCTTGCTAAACCACAGGAAACTTCTTGTTGAAAAATTCACAATTATATATTATGTGATAATCTGGTGAAATTTCTAATTTGCATTTGAGCTTAAATTTAGGGCCACGTGGCAGTTCTGTATCTTGAGTGAGTTTATAGCCTGTGAATTAGAAATGTGTATAGTGCTGTTATTTGAGTGAAGGGAGCACCACTTACACGTTGTTGAAAATGTCTCAAAATACTTAACACAACCGTAAATGTTTTCATAAATGTGTTACTGTAAAAGTTGAGGAGAGACAGTTAAATAGGACTGGAGGGATGAGTGTCTCCTGTTTCTGCTTTTGAGATTGGTAATGAGTATGAAGAATGCTAGACACACATGATCTAGGTAAATATCATAGAGTAAGGAAGGTTTTTTTTTTTTTTTTTCCCTGCCATGATTGCTGTGGTTCAATACCAATACTCACCAAGGAAGCTGTGCTTGGCCATAAGAACTGGATTCACTCAATTTAAACTAATAAAACCTACATCCCAGTGCCTCTCAAATTAGATTGATCACATCCATGGGAACAACCAGCATTATTCACGTTTAGCATCCTAGAGCAGCACACCACCAAGGCTTAAACAAACGATGGCAATATCTGGGATATAGGAACTGGAAGCAATGGTCTCACTGAATTTCAAGAGTGCTTTATTCCGTTAAGCAATTCTTAATTTTCAAACAAAAGCGGTTCTTTATCCAGAAACAATACTAGTATGTGGTTGTGGCCGAGGATCTCCTTTACTGCTCATAATATCCCATAATTTTCAGTAACAGGCAACAGTTTTAGCCATAACTGAACATCTGTGTTCATCTATGCAGTAGTAACTCTTGTGGTCCTAGGCCACGTGGAGTTCCAGGCATTAGTAAAATAAACATATCTCAGTGAATCTACTTTCCCCCCACTTTTGTTTCCTTGTAGTTTCTTATAATGCAGCTTAGAAACCAAAGTTGCCAAAAAAGTTTTTATAAAGCAAGTTGCCAGCCTTGTGGAAGGAACTTTCAACATCTCTATCAGTGACACATTATCCAGGTCTGTTAATAACTCATTCCTGTATATATTTTTAAATAACCTAACTACATAGGAAAAGGCTGCAATAAAAGCTGTTCTGGGAAAAAAATGCATTAAAACTTGTCAGAAGAAAAACTTTTAAGTTCATAATGAAATCTATGATGACGGCTTGCAATTTGTTTTCTTTGAATATGTATACATATTGACCTTCATGGTTTATTAACCAGACAAGGGCTTGATTCACAAAGAAAGCTTTGAACTTTCTCAGGCAAGATACTGAAATCCCCTCAGTCTGTTTACCCATTTATAAATTTGGGATACTGTGAGCCTTAAATGAGAGAATATACATGCAACATGAATATGATGAGGAAGTTTTCAGAAGTAGGTGCTGGAGGACTATAGGTGAAAATAGCCTTTCTAATTTTGAAATCCAGGGAAAATGTCTCAGAAATAGTGTTAAAAGCAGAAACCAGGAAGATACAGTGAGAAGTCTTTTTTTTGTTTTTTGTCTTTTTAGGAATAGTACTAAAATGTATATAGATGATTCAGAGGATGCAACATTGAGCACACATTCAATAGCAGAGAGCCAGACACTATGCCTGGAAGAGCTAGAAGCAGAAAAAGCAAACTCAGAATTAACCAAAGTGTGTTGGAACAGCTGAAGCAAGACATATACTAGAAACTTGGTGACTCTGGGACAAAAAAACTTATCAGCAGTGTTAGGAACACATACAGATGAATATTTTGTGTGATTCTGTTTCCATAACAAATTGTCTTTTTAAAATTGCATTGTTCTATATTTCATTAGATTATATTTTTGAAAGTAAGCTTGCAAGTGGAGAAATACTGTCTACCTGCTCTGCCCTACTTCTGTTTGTGTGAGTGACAGCGTGAAATAATTAGGGTGTTAACCACGCAAGGATTAAAACGATGATGTATCATTATATGCATGAACTCAAAATTCTCACAGTCTTATCATCCTTTCCCAACTCCGGCTGTGTACCCACAGGGAGCATTTCATGCTTACGGTAGCACGTGTGAAGTGTAAATTACTGAGCTGAACGAAAGGAAACTCAAACCTGCACCTTCACTGTGTTTGATTTCACTCTGCTGCCCCCATGTGTGTGCCCTCCAATCCTCATCTTTTGTTGCTGTGACTCCTATTTTGTGAGATGTACAAGTGATTGCCGAACTTGGCATAAATTCAGTGAATCTGATCATTGGGAAAGACTCTCGGGCATCTCGTTCAATATTTCAGCCAAAGAAGAGGTTCCCAGTTTCTGAAGGATGCGAGAAAAGGGACATATTTTATCCTTGCATGCCTGAGGTTTAGGGCTATTTCATTCCCTTCTATTTTGATTAAATCTGATTGTTGGATGTATGATTTAGTACAAAGTCCAAATATATTTCTCTGTCCTTATTCTGTTTTCTGAAGATACCCAGAAAAAGTATAATGTCCTTCCTATGCAGGCTTTAGTAATTTTAAGAAATCATCTCTTGATTCTATCTCTAAGTCTTCCCTTGTCCTAGCTATAAATGTATGTGATTCCTCCTAACTCTCTTCCAACACATGTTCTTAGTGCTTGCTTTTTGAGTGAGTGAATACAGCATGATTTAAATTCTCTGTCATCCTTTCCTTTCTTCTGGATCCCAGACAGTATTTTATTTTTATGTTTCCCTCCAAATACCCTGCCCAGAGTAAAACATTCTGCCCAGACTTTTTCTGAACACCTTTTAGAACAAAGCATCTATTTACTTGTTACAGAATTTGTATTTTATTATGACCTAAGATTTCATTAAGTTTGACTAACACATACTGTTGCTACGTATTAAAGTTAAACCTAACAACTCATACATATATCCTTCTGTTACAATCTCCTCTTTAGTCACGTCTCTCTGACCTTATCTATGAGTAATTGGATGTTGCAGACAGTAGTTTTTTCTAATTTAATATTTGGGAAATGTTCTGAAATTGATTAAGACATTACAGATACATTCACTCTTGAGTGTAAAATCATTAAGTGATGAATCCGATTACTGCTCTTCCCCTAAAGGCACCCTACGAAAAACAGCACCTGGAAAATATCCTATTTACTTATTGTCACTGAAAGGCCGGTGGTGCCTTTCTTCAGAGAGGATTAATGTCATGTCTGATCAAAGGGGCTAGCTATTTAAGCTAGAAATAATACCCTTGAGTTAAAGAACATTTAGTCTAATTTGTCTGTCTCTTGTTAACCAGGAGTTCATGGTCAGTGGGGATTAATAGTTCATCTTGTAATTTATTCTGCTTAAATTCTTACCTGGTCTAACATCACCTGCTGTGCCACACTTTAGAGACTTAGCAAAAGCTACTATATTAAGCAGGCCAGCTGTGATGTTTCCAGTGTTTAGAAGTTTAATACCTTTCTGTGACACATATCCACAGGTGTCTCATTAATATTTATTGATCAGTGGTAAGGTGGTCACAGAGAGAAATAGATTTTTGCCAGTGTATTATAGACTTGAATTAATTTTTAAATCATATCTTCCATCATTAGAACTGTGATCTGCCACAATGGTGCTTCTTAGTTAATGACCTAATTTCTATGTGATCCTTTGAATAATTTTCTTTTTTTTTCCTCCATGTGTTTGTTTATTGCCTCACATAAATTTAAATGAGGTAAAGATAAAAGGACTGTGTATGGAACAATGGAAAAACATACCGAACAATCTAGTATTTTTGAATGGTAGATAAATTGGATTTGGAATATAGCAGACAAGGGTACATGTGCTATTTCTGATAGGGTAAACTTTTACTACTAAAAATTCTCAACTTATTTTTTCTTTAATAGTTAAAAAACGATGCTCAACATTCCCTTTACTCTTGAAATTTAAAAAGTCTGCCATGACCAAGACAGTTGGGCCAAGGCCTCATCAGAAAGGATGTATTCAATAACAAATATATGAGTGAGTTTTCTGAGGCAGGAGCTAGACGTGGTTGAGTTGTTAATCAAAAAATTCTGTGTAATATCTCCATATGAGATCATACTTCTCTCTACTCTTCTCTCATACACCCTGTGTCTGTTGCCTTCCAAACTGGCCATGTTTCGTGTTTCTGTAAATTGAATGTGAGCAAAAGTAATGTGTGTCACTCCCAAGTAACAACCTTTTGAGCCTTTCTCCCTGAGTCTGCTTCTCTTCTGCTGCAAGATTAGTATGTTCTTATTAGCGGTGGTTTCTTCAGCTCTGGTCCCGGAATAAAGCGGATGTGGAAGGAACCTCTCACTCTGTGTTAGATATACATAAGAAATAATGAAATCACTGTTGTTATAAACTGTGCATAATACAGGTGCTTCATCATGTATAAACAATCAGCTGTCAGTGTTCAGAGCTGTGTGCTGGAACAAAAGCACATTGCCGCACATTAAATAATTGCCAACTGTGAGTTGTGTTAGCATTAGCATTTCCAAATAAGTATTTGGGGCCTGTATTAACAGAACAATAGTGATGGTTTATAAGATCTAACATATGCTTTAATTGAAACAGTGAGCACAAAGAATATTATTGGAAAATTAATAAGGATAATGTGATCAAATTACTATTTAAATAGTAAAACGACTAGAAGTGTAGTCCATGGTTACATTTTTTTTTAAATTTTACTTTAGTTGGAGGATAATTACTCTACAATAGAGTGATGGTTGCCGCCATACATCGTCATGAATCGGCCATAGGGAAACGTTCATCTGCCCCCCTCCTACACCACCCTCCCACCTCCCTCTCCTGCATTTTTAATTTACAAGAAAATTATGTGTGGTGGGCTACACGGAGTAAGAAGATATTTCCACATCCTAATCCCTGGAAACTGTGAACTATTGCCTGATAAGGCGGAAAGAGTAAATCTTATGTCAAAAAATGGGATTAATTAAAGGAACTTGAAAGAGTTTATCCTGGATTATGAATTTGGACACTAAACACAAAAACAAAAATATGTTTCCTTATATTAGAGTTTTAAAACAGATACACAATAAATAAGATTCAGTGCAGTTCAGTCACTCAGTCGTGTCTAACTCTTTGGGACCCCATGGACTGCACTCCAGGCCTCCCTGTCCATCACTAACTCCTGGAGTTTACTCAAACTCACGTCTGTTGAGTCAGTGATGCCATCCAACCATCTCACCCTCTGTCATCCCCTTCTCCTCCCACCTTCAGTCTTTCCCAGCATCAGAGTCTCTTCCAGTGAGTCAGTTCTTTGCATCAGGTGGCCAAAGTATTGGAGTTTCAGCTTCAGCATCAGTCCTTCCAATGAAAATTCAGGACTGATTTCCTTTAAGATGGACTGGTTGGATCTCCTTGCTGTCCAAGGGACTCTGAAGAGTCTTCTCCAACACCACAGTTCAAAATGTAGAGATAAATGTGAAGATAAGGCAGACAGAGGCAGTCACAAGCCAAGGAATGCCTCATCAGCAGAAGCCGGAGGAGGGAAAAAGCAGAATCCCTGTGGAACCTCTGAAGGGAGCATGACCCTGCTGACAACCTGGTTTTGGACCCTGGTCTCCTGACCTGAAAGACAATAAATTTCCATTGTTTTAAGATATGGAGTTTATGGTAACTTGTGACAGCAGCTCTATGAAACTAATATATGTAATAGATCAATAATCACTAACTAAACCAGAAATTCCAGAAAACTAAACTTTATGTACACTCAAGAATACATGTCTGGAGAATGTAGTTCTAGTAAATCCACAGTGCAGCTCGTGTTTGAATATCTGTTTAGCAGTTGTTCTAACGGATGTAAATGCTATAAATATGAAGATGTTTGGGGGGAGTGAATATCTGGAATAGGTAACACACACCTAAAGATGCTCAGTGGTACCTTCTGACTAGTAGCTTGTGGGTAAATATCACAAGTTCACGTCTGCAGTGACTTAGCACATAGTTCCCTTGCGTTTCTCTTATTTCTTCATTTCTTATTTCCCCATTGTTTTCATGAAAGTATAGTTGGTTTACAACGTTGTTAGATTCAGATGTATAGCAAAGTGATTCAGTTACACATATACATATGTATTATTTTTCAGATTATTTTCCTTTACAGATTATTACAATATATTGAGACTATTTCCCTGTGCTGTATAGTAGGTCCTTCTTGGTTATCTATTTTATATTATATATATGTATATATATGTTAATCCCAAACTCCTAATTTATTTCCTGTCTTCTTTCCCCTTTGAAAATCATAAATTTGTTTACTATGTCTATTAGTATATTTCTGTTTTATAAATAAGTTGATTTGTATCATTTAAGATTCCACATATAAAGCAATGCATGATTTTTGTCTTTCATTGTCTGGCTTATTTCACTTAGTATGATAACCCGTAAGGCCATTCATGTTGCTGCAAATGCCATATTTCATTCTTTTCTGTGGTGGATTAATATTTCACTGTGTGTGTGTGTGTGTGTGTGTAAAACAACTCCTTTACCTGTTGATGGACATTTAATTTGCTTGCATATCCTGGCTCTTCTAAATAGTGCTGCAACAAATATTTGAGTGCATGCATCTTTTCAATTTATAGTTTTCTTCAGATATATGCCAGGAGTGGGATCTCTGGAATCAAGTGGTAACTCTATTTTTAGTTTTTTAAGGAGCCTCCATACTGTTCTCCACAGTGGCTACACTAATTTACATGCCCACCAATGGTGTGCAAGAGTTCCTTTTTCTCCACACCCTCTCCAGCATTTACTGTTTGTAGACTTTTTTAATGATAGCCATTCTGACCTGTGTGAGGGATACCTCATTATAGTTTTGATTTGCATTTCTTTAATAATTAGAAATGTTCAACATTATCTCCTTTGTCCATTGGCACTTGTATGTCTTCTTTGGAGAAATGTCTCTATAGACCTTTTGCCAATTTTTTATTTTTATTTTTAAATATTTGTCTGTATAAGCTATTTGCATATTTTAGAAATCAATCATTTGTTGGTAACATTGTTTGCAAATATTTTCTATATATTATAGGTTACCTTTTCATTTTGTTTATGGTTTCCTTGATGTGCAAAACCTTTTAAGTTTGATTATGTCTCATTTATTTATTTTTGTTTTTATTTTCATTACTCTAGGAGACAGATCCAAAAACATATTGCTTCAATTTAATGTCAGAGTGTTCGGCCCAGGTTTTCCTTTAGAAGTTTTGTGATATCTGGTCTGACGTTTAGATGTTTAATCCATTTTGAGTTTATTTTTTTAATCTGTTGTTAGAGAAGGTTCTAACTTCATTCTTTCACATGGAACTGTCCAGTTTCCCAGCACAACTTATTAAAGATCGACTTTTCTTCATTGTGTATTCTTGCCTCCTTTGTCACAGATTAGGTGGCCATAGGTGTGTGGTTAATCTCTGGATTTTCTGTCTTGTTCCATTGATCTATATGCCTGCTTTTGTGCCCGTATGATATTTTTGATGACTATAGTTTTGCAAGATAGTCTTAAGGTGGGAAGCCTGATTCCTCCACCTTCAATTTTCTTTCTCAAGATTGGTTTAGCTATTCAGGATCTTTTATGTTTCCTGCAACTTTTTTTTTTTTTGGTCTAGTTCTATGAAAAAGACCATTGGTAATTTGACAGGGATGGCATTGAATCTGAGATTGCCTTGGGTCGTACAGTTATTTAGACAAATGGATTCTTCCAACCCAAGAACGTGATATACATTTCCGTTATTTTGTGTCATTTTCAATTTATTCCATCAGTGTCCTACAGCTTTTGGAGTGCAGGTCTTCCTTAGGTGTGTCTATTCTTAGGTTCACGTGTGTGTGTGTGTTTCTGCTCAGCTGCTCAGTCACACCCGAATCTTTGTGGTCCCTTGAACTGTAGCCTGCAAGGCTCCACTGTCCATGGAATTTTCCAGGCAAGAATACTGGAGTGGTTGCCATTTCCTGCTCCAGGGGTTCTTCCCAACTCGGGGATCGAATCTGCGTCTCCGTCGGCTGGAGGATTCTTTATCCCTAGCGCCGCCTGAGAAGCTCTGTGCTGTGCTTAGCCACTCAGTCGTGCCCAACTCTGACCGCGTGGGCTGTAGCCCACCAGGCTTCCCTGTCCATGGGGATTCTCCAGGCAAGAATCCTGGAGTGGGTTGCCATGCCCTCCTCCCTGGGAAGTCCTAGTTTCACATAGTTTAAAAAAAATATTTGCTAAAAATTTTATGAGAAATATAATCAGCAGCCTCCCACTCTCAGAAAAGGATGACCAATAACCTCCCACCAAACACCAGAGTTCTGTAATACACAGTGTGAATCCCTAGAAACTGCGTTTACTTGTTATTGAGATACAATCTTAAAAACATCTAAAATCATAAACTGCTATCAACTTTGCTGTTTCAAATCATATTGGTGAGAAAGGAACCATCTCATTTTTGTCTGGAAGATCCTAGCTATTTGGGTCACTATGATATGGAGAAGCAGCTTTGATTTTCAGTCAGCTTCAAAGTCTAAGACAAAAGGTTTTTGGACCCAAAATTCTACTTTTCCATAACTAGTAGTTTCCAAAGAAATGGGACACTGAGTCCTGCTTCTCACCCTAAGCCTAAATCTTTATATATAAGGGCTGCTTTGTTTTGTTTCAAACAAAACACTGCACCATTTAAATTTTACTGGAAATCCCCCATTTTCAACACCTTGTTATGTCCTTAGGTCCTCTTTTTATCTGGTGGGATATCTTATGCTTTCTTTGGGGGTATCCTCTGTTTTGTTCAGCAAGTTAGCAATCTTAACTTTTATCATCTTTCAATTGGTTCTTGTTGGTCTTTGGCTGTTGGGATTTAGAAACAGTTTGGGACATGCTAGAAAAAAAAGCATATGAGTTATGGAGAAGATATTACTGTAGAACAGAGTAGTCTGAAGAATCATGGGAAGGGAGTTTGAGCTGGCTACTAATGAGTATATTGGATTTATGTAGGCCAAGACTGTAGAAGCAGCATTTAAGTCAGATCATCAGTGTGAATAAAGACAAAATGGTGGAACATTCAGTTCTTTCACAAATTCTACATACTCTACCTTCCATCACATATTCAGATTCCACACTGACCCCAGCCCTTGTTTGGATTAATGTGGTAATTTTCTAACTTGGTTACCTACTTATCCTTGTTCCTATCTATTAAACATAAACCACTCAGCAACTAGAATTACTGTTCAAAATGTAAAATGTCTTATTTCTCTCCTTTGAAAGGTATGCACTAACTTTGGCTATGCTTAAAATCCAAAGTCCTTCCCTGTGTGTGCGTGTGTGTGTGTGTGTGTGTGTGCGCGCGCGCGCACGCAGACATGGTCTACCCAATTTCAAGAACTCTTCCCCTGCTCTCTTTGATCTAGCCTGAGAGACTCTGTGTTGTTTTCTCTGCCTGTAGGAGGCAGGAGGGAAGGAAAAGTCTGAGAGTAGAATTCGAAGTAAAGAAGGGATCATATGACCACATTTATGACTATCATTATATACATGAAAACATTTTCCCTGCTGGCTCAGATGGTAAAGAATGTGCCTGCAATATGGGAGACCTGGGTTCAATCCCTGGGTTGGGAAGATCTCCTGGAGAAGGAAATGGAAACCCACTACAGTATTCTTGCCTGGAGAATCCTGTGTACAGAGGAGCCTGGTGGGTTACAGTCTAAAGGGTTGCAAAGAGTCAGACGCTGCTGAGCAAATAACACTTTCACTTTCATGATACACACATATCAAAAAAGACAAGTTTACACATTTGATTGTAACATTTTTTTTTCACATGTGGACATCAAAAATATCCAACAAATTCATGCAAGATGTCTCTTTCATGTTTAAGAAAAAAAGAATTGTTAAAACAGGAACCTCTCGGGTCAAGTCCCTTCAACTCTTGATAGCAATAATGATGCTGTTTTATGACCCGAGTTCCCATTACATTTCTCCTTTCCCACTCGCCTTTAAATTACCTATACAGAGCAAAATCATCATCATTATTATCTGAAGTTAAAGTCTTTCTACGGCAATGTGAATATTGTATAATAATAGGATTGAGATAAATACACAATTATTTGTGCACAAATGTGTTCCTTCTACAAATGATAGATTAGATTTTTACTGCCAAATTCATTGAAAACCCATAAATTTGCATATATTTTTACTGATGTGACCTAATTAAGAAGTGAGTTGAATGTTATTAAAATCTATGTTCCAGGACCTTATTCTATTAAAATACTCCTAGCAGGCTGCCTTTCATGTCTCACTGAAGGGTTTGTTTCTACAAGCAGATATATTGCAAGCTTTGACTCAACTCTGTCTGTAAACTGTCTTCCTTTACTTATTAGTAGCATGTCTTACTATCATAGGTAATGGTATTCCGCCTCGACTACCACACCAGCCGTCTGCATAATTACTATATATTTGATGAATGGTCCTTTATAGGACTTTATGGTGCTTTATGGACTGAATATTTGTGTCTCTAAAATTCAAATACTGAAGCGCTAACCCATGTGGTGGTATTTGTAGGTAGGATCTTTGGCACTATAAACCGGTTGAGATTAAGTCTTGAGGGCAGGTCTCCCATGATGATATTAGTGTCCTTACAAGAACAGGAAGAGACACCAGAGTCTCTCACCACCTTGTAAACATATAGCATGAAACTGACTTTCTGTAAGCCGGGAAGAGCCCTCAGTGGGAAAATAAATCAGCTGAAATCTTGATCTTGGCTCTTCTAGCCTGCCAGAACTATGATAAATTCCTGTTGTTCAAGCCACCCAGTCTATGATATTTTTTTTACAGTAGTCGGACACGACTGAAGTGACTTAGCAGCAGCCTGAACTAAGTCTGAGGATCGTGGATCAGTGGGTGTGACTAGGTGTGTAGTATAAAAGTTCAAACACTCATCTTGAGTTTTTAAAATAATTTATTTATGTATTTATTTTTGGTTGTGCTCAGTCTTTGTTGCTGTGCGGGCCTTTCTCTAGTTGTGGAGAGTGGGGTCTACTCTCCAGTGACCTTGTGCAGGCTTCTCATTGTGTGGCTTCTCTTGCTCCAGCACATGCTCTAGGGAACATGGGCTTCGGTAGTTGCAGTACGTGGGCTCAATAGCTGTGTTTCCTGGGCTCTGGAGCCCAGGCTCAGCTAGCTGCGGTGTCTGGGCTCCAGGGCGCAGGCTCAGTAGCTGCGGTGCCCGGGCCCCAGGGCGCAGGCTCAGTAGCTGCGGTGCCCGGGCTCCAGGGCGCAGGCTCAGTAGCTGCAGTACATGAGCTCTGTTGTTCTGCAGCACATGGGATCCTCCCAGACCAGGGTTGGAACCCACGTCTCCTGCACCAGCAGGTGGACTCTTTACCACTGAGCCACCAGGGAAGCCCTCTTGATTTTTGTTTTTTACAAGTTTTCATTGTAGAACTCTATAGATTCCCATTCTCATGGACACCATTTTCATACAGTTAGATTTAGTATCATCAGGCTTATCTAAATTTCTGGGGTTTATTCTAAAAAGATGCTTGTTCATTTCTGTGTTTTATTATTCTAATCATAGAGTTCATAAATGAGTCTATTAAAATTAAGCAAACTATAACCCTACACCTTCATGTTGCTTTTATTTGGATATGAAGAATGAAAGATCATTATCCTGCCATCATAATGGTAAAAATTGACCAAAAAAAAAATAAAAAAACAAACACAAAAAACCACTGGCTGTAATGGAACACCTAATTATCTCCCCTCGCACACAGTACTAGTAAATACTCTTGGATTTTTAAACTACATGTTATGGAAGTTGATTTCATTGTTTTCAAAAATTGTATACAGTTTGGATATAGTAAACAATTTTTGTAGTTTCATTGCCATTATACTTATCATTATAAATACAGATTAAAGAAGAACAAGCAACAGGAATAACACTAGTGCTATTTTTAGGATAATGGTATTTTCCCATATATAATCAACTCACATGTACTCTACCCTGAGATTTGTCTAAAATAATTGGCAGTTGAGCTATCATGTACAGCACTAAAAGAAAATGAAGTCATACTTATTCTCAGAATTTACTCAGAGTGCAGTTCTAGCACAAAACACGGTCATGACCAGCATGGAAAGACTCACAAATGCAAGCCCATTTAAAACTGTGCTTAGAGGAGTCACAGATCTTGACTCTGAATTCCTTCTGTTTTCTGAAATAATGATTTCTCAGTAAGTACTCTCGTCCTTTACCATACATAACTGGACAGTCTGACCAAATGAGAACATGGAATTTGCTTTAAATATGCTCTTCAATTAAAGAAAAAGAGATTCTTTGGTAGTGGTTTCTAAGATCTGTGAAGGAAATCAAAGATTTTCCAATCATGTGCTAACAAAAACAAAAAAAATTCATTTTGTGGCATATAATTCCATGGATTTTGACAGATTCATAGATTTGTATATTCACCAGTTAAAGACAGAAAACTATGGAATCCAAAGAAATGTCCTACTGCCCTTTTGTAATCAACCCAATCCCACATGGCCAATTCCTGGCCATCACCTGTTTATATTCTGTTCCTATAGTTTTGTCTTCTGGAATGTCATATAAATAAAATCATATACATTTTTCAGTCTTTCATTTAACAAAATACATCTGGGATTCATACGTATCACGTAGACCAATGATTTGTTCCTTTATTTCCTGAATAGCAGTCCATAGTATGACTGATTCCTGTTTACCTGTTCAGTTGAAGGACATCAGAGATTCCTTGAGGTTCATTATTTGTGCTGTAAATGTCTATGGGTTTTATCAGACATGTAGGAACACAAATTTTTGAATACTAGATCAACCTTGTGAATAAATCTCACTCAGTTGTGACATATTATCATTTTTAGATATTGTTGGATTTGATATGCTAACACTTTGAGGAATTTTTGCACTGATGTGCCTGGGGGAGATGTTGATGAAAGAAAACTACAGTCTTAATACTTCTAGTTAGCTCCCTGCCAGAGCTCTTCATGCCTTTGTGTACATCCAAGTTTATGCTTGGTCCCATATTCCTTTTGCCTACAGAATTCGTTTTACCACTTCAGTGTTTCTTATAGTTTAGGTCTGATGGTCACAAATGTGCTTTTTATCTGAAAAAGTTGTTTCTTCATTTATAAAGTTCTGGACTTAGTTTTACTCTTTCTTCTTTTTACCTCACAGTGAAATGTCGCCTTATTGCCTTTTGGCTTCCATGGTTTCTGTTGAAGGGTCTGAATCTTCACCCATTCCGTATGTAAAGTGTGTGAAAGAGTATATGTGCACGTGTTTTCTTTTTCCTTTTTGCCTTTAAGCATTTTCAGCAGTTTTAATATGGGATAACTAGGTGATTGTTTTTCTTGGTATTTATCTTGCTTGGTGTTGCTTGAATCTGTTACTTGTCTGTCATTAATTTTGGAAAATTCTCAACCATTAAATCCATAAATATTTAGTCTGCCTTCTTTTTCTCTTGCTTTGGGATTCAAATTGTATCCATGTTATGTTAGAAACTTTGATATTGTCCTACATCTTTTGAATGCCCTGTTTTTCCCCTGCAAACCCCTTTCCTTGTGTTTCAGTTTGGGAAATTTATATTGACCTATCCTCCAGTCCGCCAATAATTTTCTCAACTGTATCAAGATTACTGATGAAATCTTTGAATGCATTCTTTATCCATTACTGTGCTCCTGTCCTGCTCTCAGAATTTAATTTGATTCTTTCTTATAGTTTCTATATTTCTATTGAAAGTTCTCAGGTGGCTTACATATCTTCATTTTCTTGTTTAGAGAATTTATTTTGCAGTTATTTTCAATACTTTGTGATTTGTTTCAACATCTGTACTGTATTCGAATCCAACCATGTTGATTTCTTTGTCTATTGGCAGTGCATTTTTTCATGCTTTCTGATTGATTAATTTTATTGCTGGTGTTGAAATTGGTTCATATTTTGTAGATAGAGTAATGTAAAGTTAATCATTTTGTAATGTATATGTATATCAAATCACTGTGTCATATATTTTAAATATATAATTATATATAATATCCTTCAGTAAATTTAGCGGAAAAAAAGAGTGAGGTAGATAGTTTCTTATTCTTAGAAACAAGTTTGCCTTTTCTACTACTTGCCTTTTAGTTTCAAGATTTGGGCTGGTGGTAGTTTAGTCCCTAAAATGTATCCAACTCTTGTGACCCCACATTGTGGAGCCTGCCAGGCTCTTCCGTCCATGGGATTTATCTAGTCTAGAATTGTGCTGGGTTTAAGGTTGATTACTTTTGCCAACAAAGATCCATATATTCAAAGCTTTGGTTTTTCCAGTAGTTATATATGTGAGAGTTGGACTATAAAGAAAGCTAGGCGCAGAAGAATTGATGCTTTTGAATTGTGGTGTTGGAGAAGACTCTTAGAGTCCCTTGGACTGCAAGCAGATCCAACCAGTAAATCCTAAAGGAAATCAGTCCTGAATATTCATTGGAAGGACTGATGATGAACCTGAAACTCCAATACTTTGGCTACCTGATGGGAAGAACTGACTCATTAAAACAGACCCTGATGCTGGGAAAGATTGAAGGCAGGAGGAGAAGGGGACGACAGAGGATGGGATGGTTGGATGGCATCACAGACTCAATGGACATGAGTTTGAGTAAACTCTGGGAGTTGGTGATGGACAGGAAGGCCTGGCGTGCTGCAGTCCATGGGGTCACCAAGAGTTGGATGGACACAACTGAGCAACTGAACTGAACTGAATTGATTGTTATGAATAAGCTCAGTACACCCTTGGCTTCAAATTCCTCTAGAATCATTTATGCTTATTATGGGAGCAGGTTTGTCAGAGGATTTTACCCAGTGGCTACTTCATCCTCTGCTTTACGTCTTGTCTCTGTGCTTGACCTTAGAGAGTGTATGTTCCTATATTCTTACAAGTCTTCCAGCATTATTTCAGTTTTACCTGATATTTACTAACCTGGTATTGGGGACTTGTTTAGTTGCTAAATCATGTCTGACTCTTTTGCGATCCCATGGATTGTAGCCCTCCAGGCTTCTCTGGCAAGATTTCCCAGGCAGGGGTACAGGAGTGGCTGAGGCTTCCTTCTTCTGGGGATCTTCCTGACTCAGGGATTGAAGCCCAGGGCTCCTGCCACATGTCTTGCCTTGTAGGCAGATTCTTTACTGCTGAGTCACTGGGGCTTGAGGTGAAGTACTTTCTGTTATTTCAAGTAAGCTCTGTGACCTTACTTAGGCCTTTGGCATGCAGGTTTCTCAGAGTTCCTGCCCCATGTCCAGATTCCTGGAGCAGCCAGCATTCCTGGCCTTTTCCTGTATTGTCAGTTTCCTTTCCTTCCCTGCAATATGCTTTCATTAGACCAAATTGTTAATCCCTTTCCCTTCAGATTAAGGCTTTTATTCCACAGTGAAAATGGGGCAGAAGGGTCCAGGTTGGTGTTTCTTGCATCTCCTATAGTGCCTATTATTTTTCTTACTCTAGTAAGGAAATCCTTTCTCGGTATTCTTGCCAAAGACTTTGTGAGTGCCCACAAAATGCTGTCGAGAAGAAAAGCTTCAGAAGCAGGCACATTCCCTCTGTATCTGTGGGGCTCCCATCTATTTGTTAGCCATTCTAGCTGAATTCTTTCCAGTGCCAGGAAATATTTGCCTCAGATAAGCAAATGTTTCATCCTGTCTCTTCTGGGCTTGATTTACGGTGTGTCTAGCTTGTTTTTGTTCTAAGTGTGGGAGTAACTACTGAAGTTTTGCTTTGTACATTTTTGTTTACTGAAATTTATTATACCTCTACATATGAATGTTTTAATTTTATATTTCTGTGCAGTGTATATGCAAACAGATACATATATCAATGCCATGTATTGTTTTGTTTTTTTTCCAGGCTACGCTAACTTAGAGAACTGGGTGACAGGAAGTATACCAATAAAAATAAGACTATATTCTGACATTAGATCTCAGAAGGAAACTGACCTCTCATTACCTTGTGAGATCTCTCACACTGGCCTGAAGGTGCACATCAATTTCTCTCATACTCCTGGAGACAAAATGCCCTGTCGGGGGTCCCGGGTGACTATGCCTTCCCACTGTGTTGAACTGCATTATATATCGAGCAACACAACAGAGGAACGTTCTCATTTTCTTGCATTGTCTCCAGTAGTAGCATTTGTGTGTGATTTCCTCTTTTGATTCCTTCGAGTCCTGGAACAGAAACCTGGGAAAAACAAAACAACAGGATTAGGGACCGGACACATGGGGAGGAGGAGAATAGAGATGAGTACCAAGTCTGAAATTATACTTTATGCTATATTCAACTCTACACTTCACTGCCACTCTCTCCTCCACTGAAATCAAGCTTGTTGGCCTTACTCTGTGCAATGGGTTATCTAATTTTTACATATTGATAAGGAAATGGAATTAATTGGAAGCGGGAGCTGGTATTGTGGGGATGGTTCTTACTTCCTCCAAATGGTTTAGTCTTCAGGAGCAGTAATCAGCTTCATTATATTCTTGTCAACTGTTCATTCATTCCAAAACTCTTAAACTTTCTGTATGCTGACATTCTGCCAATTTCTGAGGATAATGTGCTGAACATAGTTCTTAAACCTTAAAGAATTTAGAGTTTATCATCACATCCTTCTGCAAATGATATCCTAACAATTTCTCCCTATCTAATAAATCTTCAATAGTAAGTCATACAGGGCAGCTTGATCTTGATAATTGTATTTGCAGGAGTGTAAAATTTGGTCCCTCTTTCCTTTAGTCTGAATTAGAAGTGGACGGCTCTGTGTTTGGGCCTTTATTCCAGGAAGGGGAAAAATTCTCATCTACAAAAGTTGGCTTAAAATTCAACATTCAGAAAACTAAGATCATGGCACCCAGTCCCATCACTTCATGGCAAAAAGATGGGGAAACAATGGAAACAGTGAGACTTTATATTTGGGGGCTTCAAAATCACTGCAGATGGTGATTGCAGCCATGAAATTAAAAGATGCTTTCTCCTTGGCAGAAAAGTTATGACCAACCTAGACAGCATATTAAAAAGCAGACATTACTTTGCCAACAAAGGTCCATCTATTCAAAGCAATGGTTTTTCCAATAGTCATATATGGACGTGAGAGTTGGACTATAAAGAAAACTGAGCACTGAAGTATTGATGCTTTTGAACAGTTGTGTTGGAGTAGACTCTTGAGAGTCCCTTGGACTACAAGGAGATCCAACCAGTCCATCCTAAAGTAAATGAGTCCTTAATATTCATCAGAAGGACTGATGCTGAAGCTGAAACTCCAATACTCTAGCCACCTGATGTGAAGAACTAACTCAATGGAAAAGACCCTGATGCTGGGCAAGTTTGAAGGCAGGAGGAGAAGGTGATGGCAGAGGATAAGATGGTTGGATAGCATCACCAACTCAATGGACGAGAGTCTGAGTAAGCTCTGGGAATTGGTGATGGACAGGGAGGCCTGGTGAGCTGCAGACCATGGGGTCACAAAGAGTCAGACATGACTGAGAGATTGAACTGAACATCTTTATTTTACTAGTCATATCTATTTATGCATTTACATGCCTATGTATTAATATATAAACTTAAATGTAACAGTAAACCCAGTGAGTGTTCATTGGAAGGAGTGATGTTGAAGCTGAAACTCCAATACTTTGGCCAGCTGATGCGAAGAGCTGACTCTTTTGAAAAGACCCTGATGCTGGGAAAGATTGAGGGTGGGCGGAGAAGGGGACGACAGAGGATGAGATGGCTGGATGGCATCACCGACTCAATGGACATGAGTTTGGTCAAATTCTGGGAGTTAGTGATGGACAGTCAGGCCTGGCATGCTGCGGTTCAGGGGGTCACAAAGAGTCAGACAGAACTGAGCAACTGAACTGAGGTAAACCTAATCTTGCAGCAGCGGTTAGATTGATATAATTAATATCAAGAAAATGACAGACATTACCAAATATGGTAAAGTAGTCAAATATTCACAACCGACTGAAATGTCAACATATTTTTGAAAGCTCTTTTGCCAAAACAAACTTGAAATTAGAGATACACTTGAGATAAGAATGTCACATAAAACAAGAACGTATATTTATGTACTTCCCTCTGCTTGGTATTAACTAGTTATAATGGTGAAGAAAGACAGTGGCTCATTTTCTCATTTGGCAGGGCTTTTAAAAATAATGCTTATTAGAATGGTTTTGAATGCCCATATGCTTTTCCCTGTACCTCTTTGCAAAAAGGCAATTTTTTCATATTTGGGTCAATGCATATTTGGACATATTTATATTATTGTCTTTTTATGTATAGACCTTTTGGGGAACAAGACTGTTTTAATAACAACACATTCAATCAGAGCTCAGTGAAATTACCTTAAAATTCCATATGTATCACGGTAGTTTTAAAAGCTCTTAAGTCTCAGGTGTTAGGAATTCAACAGGGTCATCTATTACCCCATGTGTGTTAGTCACTCAGTCTTGTCCAACTCTTTGCGACCTCATGGACTGTAGCCTGCCAGACTCCTCTGTCCATGGAGTTCTCCAAGTAAGAATACTGGAGTGGGCAGCCTTTCCCTTCTCCAGGGCCTCTTCCTGACCCAGGGATTGAACCCTGGTCTCTGGATCATAGGCAGATTCTTTACTATCTGAGCCACAAAGTATGTCCCTAGTGGATGTAATATATGGCAGTAGAAAGAGTATATATTTGGAAGTCAAGTAAATTTGGTGTAACTTTCAGTGTTGCTTCTTCTCCATAGAATCATCCTTTGGCCTTCAACAAGTCAAATGATTTGCATATGATATATGCGACTGGAAAAAAAGTACTAATGTATTTATCAACAATAGGTACAATGGATGATATACATCCAAATCAATGGAACTAAATTTGTAAGCCAGAAGTAAGTGTAAATGTGCATCCTCATTTGTAAAGCGGGGATGACAGTAGTTATTTTGCAGGGTGGTGGTCAAAATTTTAACAATTATTTTTATACCAGAAAGGCTAGAACCGGATTCTAAGCAGATACTCATACACAGATGATACTGTTTAATTTTAATTACTATAAAATTAGTCCCTGGATTCACTCTGTTTATAGTTTAATACATTCATTTTCAATTTGTTTTTAACCATAGCCCTCAGCAAGAAATCCTTTATACATTATTTTCCAGTATGTAACATAGTGAATGCACACACACACACACACACACACACACACACACATTCTTCTGGTAGAAGAATTTATTAGAGTAGTATTATCTTTACTATATATGATAAACTATATTTTCTATCCTATCCTACCTTACGCTTACGTTCTTTTCCTAATTTGTGATTCACTAATGGGGTGCATGGAGAAGGCAATAGCAACCCACTCCAGTACTCTTGCCTGGAAAAATCCCACGGACAGAGGAGCCTGGTAGGCTGCAGACCATGGGGTCGCTAAGAGTCGGACATGACTGAGCGACTTCATTTTCACTTTTTACTTTCACGCATTGGAGAAGGCAATGGCAACCCACTCCAGTGTTCTTGCCTGGAGAATCCCAGGGATGGTGGAGCCTGATAGGCTGCCGTCTATGGGGTCGCACAGAGTCTGACACGACTGAAGCGACATAGCAGCAGCAAACTGTTTAGTGTATCTTGAACATTAAGTACATGTATATACTGTAACTAGTGCTAAGGTAAAAGAGAGTCCCTTGGACTGCAAGATCCAACCAGTCCATCCTAAGGGAAATCAGTCCTGAATGTTCATTGGAAGGACTGATGTTGAAGCTGAAGCTCCAATAATTTGGGCACCTGAGGCAAAGAGCTGACTCTTTTGAAAAGACCCTGATGCTAGGAAAGATTGAGGGCAGAAGAAGGGGACCACAGAGGGTCAGATGGTTGGATGGCATCACCGACTCAATGGACATGAGTTTGGGTAAACTCTGGGAATTGGTGATAGACGGGGAGGCCTGGCGTGCTGCAGTCCACAGGGTCACAAAGAGTCGGACATGGCTGACTGAATGGAACTGAACCAAAGGTAAAAGATGGGATAATACAGACAGTAGAATCACGAAGACAATATTAAGTAACCTTGTATTTATCCTACAGTTATTCTATAGAGAATCATACAGATCCAACCAGTCCAACCTAAAGGAAATCACTCCTGAATATTCATTGAAAGGACTGATGCTGAAGCTGAAACTCCAATACTTTGGCCACCTGATGGGAAGAACTGACTCATTTGAAAAGACTCTGATGCTGGGAAAGACTGAAGGCAGGAGGAGAAGGGGTCGACAGAGGATGAGATGGTTGGATGGCATCAGTGAGTGACTCAATGAACATGAGTTTGGGTAAACTCCGGGAGTTGGTGTTGGTGTTGGACAGAGAGGCCTGGCATGCTGCATTCTATGCTGTTGCAAAGGGTCAGACATGACTGAGCGGCTGAACTGAACTGAACAAGGAGGGTACTGAAATGGTCATATTTGTATTTTAGAAGGTGGTAGCAGAGAGGATCGCCATTCATAGTTTGAGAACAGAAGCTTTGAAGAAACACTTAGCTAAAGCTGTGGAAAGATGATGAGGGCCAAGAGGAAGATCTGAATGGTAAAGATAGAGAGAATGGATTCAATAGTTAGGAAATAGTTAAGGTTTTTGTTTTATTAATTGGATGACTTGACAGCAAGGATATTAAACTGCCCTTCCCGTTACTTGATATGGAGCTAGAGAGGGCTGACATCTTTCCTTGGGTACAAGGACGCAAGTCTAGGCAGGCCATCAAGATGGGAAACCAGGTAGATACATAGGAAGTCGAGAAGAAAAAGCAGACGGTTATGTGATTATTTTTTCCATGTGTTTTTAGAAAAATTGAATTTCTGAGTTTGATTGTTAACAAAGGAATTCTCTATGGTTT
The DNA here is from genome assembly GCA_006410935.1 of Redunca redunca. Classification (NCBI taxonomy): domain Eukaryota; kingdom Metazoa; phylum Chordata; class Mammalia; order Artiodactyla; family Bovidae; genus Redunca; species Redunca redunca. Next base: position 178,159 of record SJYQ01048097.1, read on the forward strand.
TGACTGTAGTGAATCAACAGGTCTTCTGACAACAGTCATGGGAATTATCTAACTTGAGGGAAACAGTTAAGTGTTGGGCGTTAGAGAGTCTCCTCTGCACAAATATGCCAGACTAGGTGCTGTCCTGTGAATCATCTCCGCCTAGTTTTGTTAGTTTTTGTAATGACAGGAATCTTCTTCAAAACATAAAGAATAGCAAGAGATTTTGGCATGTGGGCAGACGTATCTTGATCTTTATGACATTGAGCACTTTGCACATAAATATGTATGACTGGAAAAAATATATTTGTCAGAGAAATAAGTTAGAAGCAGAAATGAAATGCATTTAGATGCATGGAGTTGAGATTGTGTAAACCAAACCCAATGGATTGTCTTTCTCCTCCACCTTTTCTATTCAGCCTGGTTTATTTCTGCCATTCTTCTCTCTATATATCATTCTTAAGTCTTCTGTCATTGGTTAGGACTTCTACCTGTTCTCTTTACTGTGTAATAGATTAACTCCAAACATAGTAACTTAAAACAGCTGTTTTATTTTGCTCAGAGTTTTGAGGTATTTTATGTGGTTGCAATATGTTCTTCATTGAGTGGGAGATCCAAGCAGCAAGCCACTTAGAATGCAACTGTAACACTAAACCAAAAACTTCTACTCATCAGCAATAAAGATAATATTTTGAACCTCACATTCCGCAACTTTTGTTTTATTTCTAATTGTGTCTAGAAGCCACATGGTGAAACTCCTATTTATTGTGTCAACAATAAGCTGTCATTGTCATAGCCTTTTAGTTAACCCTCTCTCAATTTCTCTTTGTTTGAAATTTCACTGATAAATTCTGGAGGGATTTTTAAAATAATTGAGCGAGGATATCTTCTTGCTGCTATAAACTCTTATTCAGAATGGCTGAAAACATTAAGAAAGGAAATCTCCTCAGCCACTGCGTTGGTACCTTAGACGTCTATCATCAGAAGCAGGTAATTTAAATACATATGTGGAACCAGCACATTTGTTCATTATTTAACTATTGTGCAAATTAAATTATCCTAGAATTAATTAGGGCCTTCCCACATGGCTCAGTGGTAAAGAATCTGCATGCCAAGGCAGGAGACACAGGAAATGAGGGTTTGATGCCTGGGTCAGGAAGATTCCCCTGCAGTAGGACAGGGCAACCCACTCCAGTATTCTTGCCTGGAAAATCCCATGGCCAGAGGAGTGAGACAGGCTACAGTCCAAGGGGTTGCAGAGTCAGCAGAACTTAAGCAACTGGGCCTGAGCACAATAAATTAGAAGATAAAGAGAGTTATGGGGAAAGGAGAGGGATTCCATCGGACTTCTAGTTCTCCAGATGAAAAGAACATGTATATTGGATGCGTTTCACTTTCTTCCACTATTTCTTCCCCATGTCCTCAGGACTTGCATGCCTGTTGCATAGTGGGCAGAAATGACTTTCTAGGAGGAAGGAGTCTTTATGACATGGGGAAGTTTTTGAAGCAGGGTACATCTTTAGTGCCCTTGGTCTTGAGGAATGTAAAGCTAAAGGATTTTGGGCTATTCAGTGTTAAAGACTTGACCAACGGAAGAGGGGAAGTCTAATTATACAAAAACTCATACTGTTTTAATCATTAGGGTAAGAGGTAAGGTGATTGGAAAGAAAACCCTCACAGGCTAGAAGATGAGTTGTTGTTGTTGTTATTGTTCTTCTTATTTGAAGGGGCTTCTCTGGTGGCTCAGCTGGTAAAGAATCTGCCTGCAGTGCAGGAGACCCCAGTTCAATTCCTGAATCAGGAAGATCCTCTGGAAAAAGGGTTAAGCTACCCACTCCAGTATTCTTGGGCTTCCCTGGTGGCTCAACTGGTAAAGAATCTGCCTGAAATATGGGAGACCCTGGGTCAGGGTCAGATTCCTGGGTCAGGAAAATCCACTGAAGATTTTCTTTTCTTTTTTCTTATTTAAAGAGAGGCATCATAATGAGCTGTATGGAGTGGGAACAGTAATAGGTGATGCAAAGACATTGGCGGTTATAACAGGCCTCGTTTAAGCTGAAACTCCAGCACTTTGGCCACCTCATGCGAAGAGTTGACTCATTGGAAAAGACTCTGATGCTGGGATGGATTGGGGGCAGGAGGAGAAGGGGACGACCAAGGATGAGATGGCTGGGTGGCATCACTGACTCGATGGCCGTGAGTCTGAGTGAACTCAGGGAGTTGGTGATGGACAGGGAGGCCTGGCGTGCTGCGATTCATGGGGTCGCAAAGAGTCGGACACGACTGAGCGACTGAACTGAGCTGAACTGAAGCTCTATTTTCATCTCCTCCCCATTTTTTTTAAAGTGAGGATCACCGGTGTGGTACAGATTTGTTTGGGGCTGTTTTCTTTTCTCCTTGGTTACTCTGAGGCAAGTTTATTGTTACTGTCACTTAGTCTGCCCCACTAAATGATTAGCAGAGGTGCTCTAAAAGAAAACAAATCTTTTGTGTTGTTCTTCTGAGGAATAGCAAGGAAATTGGAGGATGGGGAGATGGTGATCCCTCTGAAGCAGTATTGCAGAGGAGTTGGCTGATGTGAAGTAATAAACTCTAAGTGAAAAAGTAAATGGTGACAGATTGAAAGAGGGAAGGAGATAAATGAACGCCAGGAGGACCACCAGAAGAGAGAAACATGCTTGGCAATAGAAAAATGATGATCAGAGTATAACCAAAGAAAGTTCCATGGTTCTACTGGAGTGTTTGCAAGAGAATTGTGAGAGATGCATGCTCCTTTTAGACAAGGATTATTCATTCTTATTTCCTTTCATCCATTACTCAGTTTTTCCTTCAGAAATGTGCTGCTACATTTGGAAGCAAAGTTTGGAATATCTTGTGTCTGAGATGACTTTATGGTTGGAGAAAACAGTCTAAGAATACTGTATTCTTATTGCTTACCTGTATTCTTGGGCTTCCCTGGTGGCTCAGATGGTAAAGAATCTGCCTGCAATTCAGGAGACCCGGGTTCAATCCCTGGGTCCAGAAGAACCTGTATTCTTACTGACTACCTGTATTCTTATTGACTACCTGGTCTGATTACATGTCTATATCTGCCACTAAATGAGCTCTTTGAATGTGGAAGCAATATATACTCCTATGTATTCTCTCTACCTCACATGATGTCAGGCACAGCATAATAAATGTTTATGCAATTTAAAATGTGCACCACCTCCTCCTGCCAACACGAGGTATGCTCAATGATATTCATTATAGTTTTGCTTTTCTTTTACATGGACAATGTATATCCTGGGGAGAAAATTTTTTAAAAAAGATTTTCTGTTCATCTCTACCTTCTGCAGCTTCAAAGAACTCGAAATAGGTGTAACTTCCCCTGTAAACTCAGCTCTACCTGAATCCCAAGCCAATCACGATCCATTGAGAAGGACAGAAGCTACATCCACACAGTCAAAGGCTTTAGCGTAGTCAATGAAGCAGAAGTAGATGTTTTTCTGGAATTCTCTTGTTTTTTTCTATGATTGGATGGATGTTGGCAATTTGATCTCTGGTTCCATCGTTAGCAGTTAATTATAGTATCGTTTACTCATTGCAAATTCTATTAACATGTTGGTGGTAAACAGAGCATTGTTTGGGGCAGGATCTGAGTTAAGAGGTGGGGCAGCTGCTAGCTTGTTCCTTCGGTGACACTTGCAAAATGCCTTTTTTATGGTGACCTCTAGTTTAAATTTGTGACTCACTTAAATGTCAAACAAGCTAAGTGGTGCATTTCATTAATGAAAAATTAATGAAAACCTTGGGCTGGCACATACTACTTGTTTACAATATATCTAATTCATTAGGAAGACATCCATCAAGCGAGGGCTTTGGCATGGCTCTGGTTGCATTGTGAGCAGGCTGTGTTCTCTTTCTTCCAGTTAATGAAAGTACGAGGCTGGGAAAAATTCACATAAAATAGATTTAATGAGTCTTTCGGGGAAGTTTTACAGAATAGGGTACATGAGTCATAAATATCACATGTAAAATCTATTTGGCCCAAATTATTTAGGATTGAAGATGGCTATAATTTCATTTTGTAATTAGAAAAATGCCCAAGTGTTTAGATCAGGAACTTAAATCCAGGCCAAAGGCCCGCATTCTTTTTAGATCCTTGTCATTAACTAGGCTCAATACTGAGAAAGTCACTTTAGGATTTTAGAAAGATAATTTATATCCCCTAAATGGAGGTGAAACTGTGGGCTACATCCATAGATACAGGCTGTAATCACTTATTTTCTAAAAAGTGTCTAAAAAGTGAATATCAGTACATATCCATTTTTGTATGTGAAAACTTCCCTGACCTTGATAATTTCACTGTAAAAGAGGGTGGAAAGTTTTTTGAAAATTCATTTCAAAGGATTGCTTTATTTCTGTGTGAGTAGTGATTCTTTCAATATTCAAATAGCTGGCAATATCATTGCTTTCTTGTTTCTATTCCTCTCATTGTCTTGCTCAAATTTTTCTTCATTTTGACTGTTAGTTTTAAATGTTTATAGAACTTTGATTTGCAAGGAGTGATACTAGGTACTGGGGGAAATAGGTACTGGTACTAAATATTCGTTGGAAGGATTGATGCTGAAGCCCCAATACTCTGACCACCTGATGTGAAGAATTGACTTACTGGAAAAGACCCTGATGCTGGGAAAGAATGAAGGCGGGAGAAGGGATGACAGAGGATGAGATGGTTGGACGGCATCACTGCTCAATGGACATGAGTCTGTGCAAGCTCCAGGAGTTGGTTACGGACAGAGAAGCCTGGCATGCTGGAGTTCATGGGGTTGCAAAAAATCGGACATGACTGAGCCATTGAAGTGAACTTAACTGGGGGAAAGATGAGCTATTGATCTGTAGACGGCATAACAGGTACTTTATTCAACCATTATTTTTTTTAGCACATTCAAAAGAGCTTGATGCCTAGGTAGGACTCCATTTGATAAACGCAATAGTCTCTGTCCTGAAGGAATAGTTTTGATGGAGAGATGCAATATTCAACTACAAGCATGATTTTAGAGTTGACTACTGTGATGGTTAATTAATGTCCAATTGACTGGCCTAAGAGAGGCTCACAGAGCTGTTCAATCATTATTTCTGGGTGTATCTGTGAAGGCATTTCTGGAGGAGAGTAGCATTTAACGCGGTAGCTTCAATGAAGAGAACCACCCTCACCAATACTTTAGAGGCCCCAGTACAGCAAAAAGAAGGAAGGGAAAATTTCCTCTCTTCTTATGCTGGGATGCACATCTTTTCCTGCCCCTAGATATCAAAGCTCCTAGTTCTCTAGGCATTGCAATCTGAGACTTTTACCTAGGGGACTCCTGTTCTCAGGCCTTTAACCTTGGACTGAGAGTTGTACCATCAGCTTCTCTGGTTCTCTAGCCTTCACACTTGGAGTGAATTATACCACTAACTTTTCTGGTTCTTCATTTTGCAGGTCGCAGATTGTAGGAGTTCTCAACTATGATAACCATCTGAGCCAATTCCTATAATAAATCAAGCTCTGTGTGTGCGTGTGTGTCTGTATACATATGGATTAGTCTGGGTATGTATGCTCAACTTCTCAGGGAAACCCTTACAGTTACCAGATTGTACGTCATACCAGCTCTGTGAAATCTACATTTGAGGAGATGCAACCATCTCTTCTGGCCTGGGTTCTTGGAGAGAGTAGGGTTTCAGTTGGTTCTTGGAAAGGAAGAATGTTTCATAATTATTCTTTATCTTTGTGGTACAAACTCCCGCCAGTGCTGGACCCACTATGCATTCACAAATATCTAAGAAAGAAGATATGGGGAGGAAGAAGGGAGGTTAAAGCAGAAGAATGGGGAATTTAATCACACTCAGAAAGAACTCATAATCCTGCAGGCAAGTGTTACTGAGGAATTGAATTACAGTGGAGGAGAGGGGTGGAGGGGTGGGGAGGCGCTTGGATCATGGAACGTCATCTCTGGAGCCAGACCTCCAGCATTTAATTTGGCCAGTATCACTGACCACTGACCACCTTCTTAACCCAAGGAAATGTATTCTGGATCACTCTGCCTTACATTTCCTCATTTTTTAGTGGGAGATAATAAAAATGACTCACAGTGTGGCCAAGAAGATTAAATTAATATCATGAAGAACTAAGAACAATATTTGCCACACATTAAGGGCTATATTCCTGTTTATTCAACATGATTAAGGAGGCGATTGTGGAGACCTCAGGTACTCTGTGAGATAGTGAAGCCATTCAAAATTTAGGGCAGAGATGAAAAGTGATGGTGGGATTATGGCAAGATATAGCTGGAAGCAAAATCCATATAGGAATGACTGATGGACAGAAATTAAGAACAGAAAGGTGGTTGGTGAAGACCTTCAATAGTTCAGGAATGAATGAAGTGTTTGGAATTTAATGTCATGGTTGAAATGGTAATTGCAATTCTGCTGAAAATTTGAAGGAGAGAATGTTTGAATAAAACAGGAAAAGAGATGACCCTGCATAAGGGATAAGATCTACAGTCATTAAAATATTGTATCTGTTTCCACTTTCTCTCCTCCCACTTGTTGCTTTTAATAATGGGTTTTGAGCTCTGCACCATTGTGCATTTCAGAACCTCTGCTGCTGCTGCTAAGTTGCTTCAGTCGTGTCCAACTTAGCGGGTCGCATGGACTGCAGCCTACCTGGCTCCTATGTCCATGGGATTTTCCAGGCAAGAGTACTGGAGTGGGTTGCCATTCCCTTCTCCAAATCTCTGGGTAGTACAAAAGTTACCCTTAGTTGTATGCAGTGTTCTCAAATGTAGCTGCACGTGAGACCACTGATCCCTGGCTTCTGGCACTAGAAACACTATTTCGTTCATGTTGGGTGTGACCTGAGCAGCGGGAGCTGTAGTCTTCCTAGGCGATTCTTGTGCGTTGAGTTCAAGAGGTGACGGAGTAACTTGCTTTGAGTTCCTTTCCTTTGCTTTCCTCCACCATGTTAATATATGTCCCAAACACTATTTTTGTGTTGGTAGATTTATCAAACCACATAGTTTCCTAAGCCCCTATTTACCGCTGTTTAGATTTGCATTTCCGCTTAGCTATTAGCTATTATGCTGACAGTTGTGATAATTGTTTGCTTTGTTATAAAGAGTTCATATAATTTATAATTGAAGTATAGTTGATTTACATTGTCAGTTTCAGGTATACAGCAAAGTGATTCTGTTTATATACATATGTTTTATATATATATATATATGATTTTTTTCAGATTCTTTTCCATTATACATTTTGTTTTTACAAAGATATTGAATATAGCTCCAAGTAGGTCCTTGTTGTTTGTTTTGTATACAATTCAGTTCAGTTGCTCAGTTGTGTCCAACTTTTTGTGATCCCATGNTCTAGTGATGGGACCAGATGTGTACAGTAGTGTCTATTAGTCTCAAACTTCTAATTTATCCTTTCCCCCTGTCCTTTGGTAACCAGAAGACTGTTTTCTATATCTACGAGTCTGTTTTGTAAATAAGTAAATTTGTATCATTTTTAGATTCTACGTATGAATGATATCACATCTGCCTTTTTCTGTCTTACTTTATTTAATACGATCTTCTCTTCTGTGCTGGTGTGTTAGTTGCTCAGTTGTGTCCGACTCTTTGCAGCCCTGTGGACTGTAGCCTGCCAGGCTCCTCTGTCCATGAAATTCTCTAAGCAAGAATACTGGAGTGGGTTGCCATTCCCTTCTCCAGGGGATCTTTCCAACCCAGGGATCAAATCCAGGTCTCCCACATTGCATAAGGATTCTTTACCATCTGAGCCACCAGAGAAGCCCTCCATTGTTGCAAATGACATAACTTCTTTTTTGTTGTTGTTCTTTTCACCTAATGGAATATTACTCAACACCACATCTTCTTTATTCACCAGTCAGTATACATCCACTTAGATTGCTTCCATGTCTTGGCTGTAAATAGTACTGCTATGAACATTGTGGTGAATGCATCTTTTCAAATTAGAATTTTCACCTTTGCTAGATATATGCCCAGGAGTGGGATTGCTGGATCAAGTGGTAACTCTATTTTTAAACTTAAGGAACCTCTATACCATTATCCATAGTGACTGTACCAATTTACATTTCAACCAATTAAGTATGTTTTCAAGCGTTTATGTAAGTTTGATATGCCTTACATGGAATGTATGTCCCTGGATTCTAGAGATGATGCACTTGAGTTAACCCGTATCCATAGTAGCAGTATTCATGGAGAAGGAAATGGCAACCCACTCCAGTATTCTTGCCTGAAAAATATGATGGACAGAGGAGTCTGGTGGGCTACAGTCCAAAGGGTCACAAAGAGTCAGACATGAGTGAGTTAATAAGCCCACAAACACACAGAGTAGCAGTATGGATATTTGGTACATATGGGGTATTTGCAATTGCTCAGTGGGTTTTAGGTATCAACAAAGTCATCAGATCAGATTCTTAAACAAAAATACTTCCACATTAGAGTCAAAAGTTATTTTTTAGCTTCATTTTTCCAAGTGCTCCATTTCAAATCAATGCTTGGATTATTGGTGTTAGGAGGAGGACTTTTATAAGTGGACAGGATGACACAGTGAAACACGGACAAGAGCAAAACCTTTACTAGGAGGTCAGAAAGCAATGGCTGGAGGGCTGCATGCAACACCCAAACATGTCTTACTTCCCCCACCTAACATAAGCCTACACAGGGTTTTAGATTTTAATTAGCTGAAAAGGTTAAAAGTTAGAGTCAGCTGCTCCTTTATATCAAATTTCAAATGTTTATAAAATGGAATATTTGATCATGATCATAATTACCTGGAGCTACATATAAACTGCTTGCTGCCTCTTAGATGTGAATTTATGTATGCTTGTGCTTGTGCCTAGGTGCTCAGTCGTGTCCAGCTCTTTGCCACCTGTGGACTGTAGCGCTCCAGGCTCGGCTCCCCATGGAATTCTCCAGGCAAGAATACTGGAGTGGGTAGCCATTCTCTTCTCCAGGGGATCTTCCCCAGCCAGTGATTAAACCTGGGCCTCCTGGACTGCAGGCAGATTCTTTAGCATCTGAGCCACTAGGGAAGCCCCAAACTTATGTATATATTTTTTGCCAAATAGATTGTAAGCACCCAAGAATGAATCTTATTTTTCTATCACTTCCTCTCATGCCTTGCAATGTGCCTGGCTAAAGAAGAGATGATTATTTATATATTTATCTAACTTATACCACTTAGTCCATTAAAAATATTAAATACATATAATTTTTATGGAAAAAAGTGGTACAGGTCAGATAAACACATTACCTTTTAGCCTATTTGGATTTCACAAATGAGAAAGGTAGTATTGCCTGCATTGCCTCCTGCCTGTCTTACTCTCCCAGCAGCCTGCCAGGAGGCACGCAGTCTAGAAGAAGGATTCCAAAGTCATCTCCTTGCTGAGTTGAAATCAACTCACATTGCTGCTCAAGCAAAGGTCTTGGCTGTCAAAGCAGTATCAGTGCGAGCTAAGGACGCTGGAGTGGCAGCTGCCAACCTGTATGCTGCCATCGCAGGAAGCTGGTAGTTGCCCACAGAGCCACTGAAACAACAGGATCTCAGAGTATCACCAGATGGGGAAATCTGTCACGCTCAGGCTTAGAGGACAGGACGGAGTTTCTTGATATGCTTTAAGGGTGCCAGGTGCCACAGCTCCTCAAAAGAGAGCCCAAGGTCTGCCAATCATGATGATCATTGTAATGTGAAAAGGTCAGATAGTCTTGTCTCTGTGTATCAGAAATGCCAACCTTCTGTCAATGGTGAGGTCAAAAATCTGTACCAGATTAAAAGCATTTGTGCTAGGAACTTTCACACTTCCAAAAGGTCAGAGTCTCTGCCAATCAGAATTCCTGCCTGAACTTAAATGAAACAGTTTCGTGGCTTTTATTCCCTCACTAAATAATCCAACTTCTGTGACTTTATCATCAAACTGTGGACAAAAACTCTCAGTGCTCTATGTAAACAAAGTACAGATGTGGGAACATTTCGTCTAAACCAGTAATTCTCAAACTTAAGGGAAGGTGCATCAGGTTCACGTGGAGGGCTTGTTAGCACATTGCAGGGCCCCATTCCCAGACTTCTGATTCACTGAGTCAGGGATGAGGTTTAAAATTTGCATTTCAAATAAATTCCCAGGTGAATAAATGCTGCTGGTCTGGAGACCATTCATTGGAACCAGTGCTGTGGATGGTCATACAGAAAGTGGAAAACAAACAGAAACTAATGTTAGAGTGAGTAAACTCCTCACATGTATAAGTGATGGATGTATCACAATTATTGGCTTTTATTTCAATTCTTTTTCTTAAAGTGTTTGGCCGTTCTTGTTGTCATTCTTTGATTAAAACAATATTACTATACATTATTTTTTATAACCAGATGGTTTCTAGTGTTAAGCTAATGAAATTTTTAGATGGCTAATCTCTCTCACTCTCTCTCTCTCACACACACACACACCAGTACAAGAAAGGAAATGCTGTTTTCATTGACACTAGCTAATAATGAAGTGATAATAATGATAAAATTTCTTGGCCCAAGTGACAACAGCTTATGATGCGCTCAGTAGATTATATAGGTAAGGGCCTTTCAAAATGCAGACTTTCCTATTTTCTTAACACCTGAACAGACCATATGCTGGAGTTTTTGCCCCTTTGATGCCTCCCCAGGCATGAATAAAGATGCACCTCAAATGTAACAGTGACAGAGATGGTAGACTATCATTTTCATCAAATCAGTCCTGTTCAGTGTCCCTATAATCTTATTTTATAGTATCTCCAACCACCTCATTTTAATTCCTGGAAAAGAAATAGAATTCAAGACACTTCTATCTCATACAGTTAATCCGTCTGTTTGTTCTATTGGTCGACTCAATGTCTAATATAAATCCAAAATCTATTCACTCCTGTCTCCTCCAACATCAATAATAAATATCATCTTTCCCCGTGACTATGACATGATCCACCTAAATCAATAACTGTAATTTTGTCTGTTAATCTATGTTTTCTTAATGTTTTCAATCTTGTTTTTATTACTAGCCAGATAGCATAATGAATATATTTTTATCATACATGCTTTAAGTAGATAAATACTATGAAACATGAAAGTCTTTTTATTTTCCATCTCTGACTGCCCCTTTCTGCCCAGAGATACTTCAGTTAAAGTACGGTATTGTTAGCTTATGGTGAATGACACTGGATTCATGATCTCTGAAGAAGATATAGCTTCAGGACCAGGGACCAGGCTTGATCACTCAAGAGCTTTGGTGCAGCAGAGTTTTATTAAAGTAAAAGAGGACAGAGAAATCTTCTGACATCAGAAGGGGGATGGAGAGTGCCCCGCTCCCCAGTCTTAGCAAGGGAGTTATGTACTTTTTTTAGTTGGTTATCACAGGAAATTCAAAGAATGTATCAAGGTTATAAAGGTCTTACCAGACTCACTCCCACAGTATACATTTTAAAATGACAGGATTAGTCAGAAGGTTCTCAAGAAGGAGAAACCTGTCCTCAAGCAGGATATATTGTTATTATATAATCATTGGTACAGAGTTTAAGCTAGTTGTCTTGTATAACCATGGGCTCATGGGCTTAAAGAAAAAAAAATGTTTTATGTGACTAAGACTAAGGAATGTAGGAAAAAAAAGTTTGTCTTTTTCTCCGACCCCTGTCACCTCTTCGAAAGCCCCAGACTCCTTAGCAACCTGTAATATGTATTAGATTATATCAGGGCTTATATGTTAACATTTGTGTTCATCAGTCCATTGTTTTGGTGTGGTTTATCTGTCCTATTCTTAAGCTATTCTTATTAAAGTAATTAACTTACAATATTATTAAGTTAATTTAACTTACAATACCGTACCAGGGCTTCCCTAGTGGCTCAAAGGGTAAAGCGTCTGCCCACAATGTGGGAGACCTGAGTTCGATCCCTGGGTCAGGAAAATCCCCTGGAGAAGGAAATGGCAACCCACTCCAGTATTCTTGCCTGGAGAATCCCATGGACAGAGGAGCCTGGTGGGCTAGAGTCCACAGGGTTGCAAAGAATCAGACACGACTGAGAGACTTCACATACAATATTATATTAGTTTCAGGTATACAACACAGTGATTCAATATTATACTAGTTCCAGGTATACAAAATAGTGATTCAATATTTTATACAACAAAAAATGATCACCATAACTTGTTAACATCTTTCAGCACACAAAGTTGCTACAATATTATTGATAATATTTCCTATGCTCTACATCCCTATGGTTTATTTTATAGCTGAAAGTTTATGCCTCTTTTTCCCCTTCACCTATTTACTCATTTTACCCTTCAGCTCCTTTGTTCTGTCAGCTTCTAGTTTGTTCTCTGTTCCTACCTATGAATATGTTTGCTGTTTGCCCATCCCATGTCCACTGAGTCGGTGATGCCATCCAACCATCTCATCCTCTGTCATCCTCTTCTCCTCCTGCCCTCAATCTTTCACAGCATCAGGGTCTTTTCAAATGAGTCAGCTCTTCGCATCAGGTGGCCAAAGTATTGGACTTTTGGCTTCAACATCAGTCATAACAATGAACACCCTCTCAAATTCATACATGACCACTGGAAAAACCATAGCCTTGACTAGATGGACCTTTGTTGACAAAGTAATGTCTCTGCTTTTTAATATGCTGTCTACGTTGGTCATAACTTTCCTTCCAAGGAGTAAGCGTCTTTTAATTTCATGGCTGCAATCACCATCTGCAGTGATTTTGGAGCCCCCCCAAATAAAGTCTGACACTATTTCCACTGTTTCCCCATCAATTTCCCACGAAGTGATGGGACCAGATGCCATGATCTTCGTTTTCTGAATGTTGAGCTTTAAGCCAACTTTTTCACTCTCCACTTTCACTTTCATCAAGAGGCTCTTTAGTTCTTCTTCACTTTCTGCCATAAGGGTGGTGTCATCTGCATATCTGAGGTTACTGATATTTCTCCTGGCAACTTGATTCCAGCTTGTGCTTTTTCCAGCCCAGTGTTTCTCATGATGAACTCTGCATAGAAGTTAAATAAGCAGGGTGACAATATACAGCCTTGACGTACTCCTTTTCCTATTTGGAACCAGTCTGTTCCATGTCCAGTTCTAACTGTTGCTTCCTGACCTGCATACAGATTTCTCAAGAGGCAGGTCAGGTGGTCTGGTATTCCCATCTCTTTCAGAATTCTCCACAGTTTATTGTGATCTAGTCAAAGGCTTTGGCATAGTCAATAAAGCAGAAATAGATGTATTTCTAGAATTCTCTTGCTTTTTCAATGATCCAGCAGATGTTGGCGATTTGATTTCTGGTTCCTCTGCCTTTTCTAAAACCAGCTTGAACATCAGGAAGTTCACGGTTCATGTATTGTTGAAGCCTGGCTTGGAGGATTTTGAGCATTACTTTACTAGCGTGTGAGATGAGTGCAATTATGCATTAGTTTGAACATTCTTTGGCATTGCCTTTCTTTGGGATTGGAATGAAAACCAACCTTTTCCAGTCCTGTGGCCACTGCAGTTTTCCAACTTTGCTGACATTTTGAGTGCAGCACTTTCGCAGCATCATCTTTCTGGATTTGAAATAGCTCAACTGGAATTCCATCAGCTCCATTAGCTTTGTTCATAGTGATACTTCTTAAAGCCCACTTTACTTCACATTCCAGGATGTCTGGCTCTAGGTGAGTGATCACACCATTGTGATTATCTGGGGCATGAAGATCTTTTTTGTATAGTTCTTTTGTGTATTCTTGCCACCTCTTCTTAATATCTTCTGCTTCTGTTAGGTCCCTACCATTTCTGTCCTTTATCGAGCCCATCTTTGCATGAAATGTTCCCTTTGTATCGCTAATTTTCTTGAAGAGATCTCTAGTCTTTCCCATTCTATTGTTTTCCTCTATTTCTTTGCATTGATTGCTGAGGAAGGCTTTTTTTTTTTATCTCTCCTTGCTATTCTTTGGTACTCAGCATTCAAATGAGTATATCTTTCCTTTTCTCCTTTGGCTTTCACTTACCTTGTTTTCACAGCTATTTGTAAGGCATCCTCAGACAGGCATTTTGCCTTTTTGCATTTTTTTCTTGGCGATGGTCTTGGTCCCTGTCTCCTGTACAATGTCATGAACCTCCATCCATAGTTCACCAGGCACTCTGTCTATCAGATCTAGTCCCTTCAATCTATTTCTCACTTCCACTGTATAGTCATAAGGGATTTGATTTAGGTCATACCTGAATGGTCTAGTGGTTTTCTCCACTTTCTTCAGTTTATATCTGAATTTGGCAATAAGGAGTTCATGATCTGAGCCACAGTCAGCTCCTGGTCTTGTTTTTGCTGACTGTATAGAGCTTTTCCATCTTTGGCTGCAATGAATATAATCAGTCTGATTTCAGTGTCGACCATCTGGTGATGTCCATGTGTAGAGTCCTCTCTTGTGTTGTTGGAAGAGGGTGTTTGCTATGACCAGTGCATTCTCTTGGCAGAACTCTGTTTCCCTTTGCCCTGCTTCATTCTGTACTCCAAGGCCAAATGTGCCTGTTACTCCAGATGCTTCTTGACTTCCTACTTTTGCATGCAGTATGTTATGAAGGTATTTGCATGAAGTATGGTATGAAGGTATTAGGTATGAAGATAATCAATTTAACAATGTGTTGTATACCCTGAGACATGAGGTAAGAAATGTATAAATAATAGTTCTTAGTAAGAACTAGTGTTTTCCTACAGAGTGTTTGTAACACAGTCATATACAGAATAAAGTACTCCTTTAATCAATATTCCCCCTTCACACACAGTATAATCTATTTTCTATCTGTGTAGTTTAGCCTGCACATAAGCAGCTTAAGTTAGTTTTAAAAATTGCGTCTTTTAAATAAGGTAAATTTAAAGATTTCTATAGAATCCATAGAAGGCATGAGATTCCAATGTTCTGTAATAACTCTTGGTTCTTTATTTTCCCTCTTGCATCCTAATTTCATCTCATCCTTTCCTATACTGAGCGTGACTTTTCCACTGATCCTTATCTTCTGAAATCTTCCCCATCCTTAGTCAGGTTCAGTGTAAATGCTCTCTTCTTCCAGAAGATGCCTCTAATATACACAGAACAATAAAGACATCTCCTTTCATTGTGATCTTAGATTCGTTTTTGCTCTTGTAACATTTTCCACTTTGATTTAATAATCATGTATTGGGGTAATCATGTGTGTTAGGTACTAGGGTTTCAGAGATGAAAAGAAAATGTCGTGCCTTCCTACAAATAGGTCAGAGTATGGGGAGAGAATGGGACGTACTTTACAAACAAAATGTAATGTGATGGAAATGGAACTGTCCAGGGAGTGACGGAGCAGAAAGAAGGACTGAGTAGGACTGTGTGGAGTTAGGGGCAACCTTCGCAGAGAAAATGATGCTTAAAGAGCAGAAGTGTGAAGTCATTTCACACAGAAGCCATTGAGGCATGAAATGGGATGTGGTTGTAAATAGAGCATGTATGAGAGTAGGGGATGGGCGGCCAGAGGGGCGAATGTGAGACTGCACAGTTATGCACCTCCCAATTCTTAACGAATCAGACTAGACTGGCAGCACGTGAATGAGTGAATGACAGGGCCAGGGAGAGGGGGATACATGAGGTCTCTGCCATAGATAAGCCAGCTGTGTAAAGACAGTCTTGAGTGAGGCTGTGGCATCTGAGAGGGGAATAGACACTCTTAGATGATGCTTTGGAGATAAACTCAGGAAGGCTTGCTTTCTGACTTTAATAAAGAGAAGTAAAAGAAAATGGGGGTTTTCATTCTTACATACTAGTTTCATACATTCTTATAAAACTCACATGAGAATGGGAGTTTTCATTCTGACACAGTCACTTATAGGAGGAAAAATGAGTTTTACTGGTTACTCAAGTTTGGAGATGTGGAAATTAATGTGATGGGAAAAATACTGAGACCCCAGCTCAGATGGATGCCAGAATGGGATTTGCAGGTCTTAACCCATAGGCATCTGTGTGTATTTATATATATACACATACACGTAAAATAAAGTTGTTCTGCAAATGGTAATTGGAGTCTCGGATGAATGTGCTTAAGATTTCCCAGGGGACAATGTATAGTGAGAAGATCTCGAGGCCAAATCCTGAATGATACTGAATGTACTATGATAATTGAGGAGGTGAGTTCACAAATGTGCCCAGTAAGGATAGTCAAAGATACAGATGGATAACAGAGGGGTTAGTGTGAACATAAAAACATTTTTCCAGAAGATTTGCACTCTCTCCTTTCTTCTGTCATGATTCTTCACTTGGATGAACCTTCCATTTCTGTTGCCAGTTCCTGGACCCAGTCTCCCAATGATGGCCTTCCAACCTACCTTAGCCACTTATTACCACAGCATAGCATGCAGCGCTTTTCAAATGCGACTCGCAGAGGGTCATTAAATGAATTTCATGGGATATAACTAATATTTAACATATGAACAAGGAAAGAAAAGGGTACAGCAGGATTAGATAAAACGGAATCAGTGTAGCAGATGATATGATGAAGTCATGAAACTCCTGTTAATGAAGCTCTCTTGTCCATCCATATGCCAAGCAGGAATGATCTCATCCCTTTCTGAATTCCTGAAGCACCTTCTTTATATCTCCCAAAAAGTGTTTATAAATTCTCTAATCTTCCCACTAGAATAGAAAGTCCTTGAAAGCAAAAATCTTTTGTGTCTGATTCTCCATTGTGTCTGATTCTCCATTGTGTCTGATTCTCCATTGTGTCTCCAGCAACTAGAATAGCACTTAATAGTAATCAGGCAAAAAAGAAAAAACAAAAACCCTACATATGTTGAATAAATAACTAATAAAGTAAAATGAATAAATTTTCCCCATGTCATGTGTTAATAATGGTAACAATCCACTTATTACCATGGGTACATTCAAAAAATCTGATTGAAATGAATTCGGTCATTTATGTACTCAGTATAATTCTCCTATCAAAAAAAATCCACTATTTTGATAAAGTAAGAGTCAAGCATTATTTTCTTTGCAGTCACTGAAGTATTTATTCATAATGATTGTATAATTTCTCACAGATTA
>SJYQ01048097.1:195245-216220 GCA_006410935.1 Redunca redunca
TGTTGAAATCTGAATGATAAAGAATAAATAACGTCTTTGCTTGATTAGAATATATTTTCTAGGATGAAATTACACTCCTCATTTGTATTCAAATAATTTTCCTGTTTTCTCTTTCTTTTCTTTTTGTAGAATACCAATTTCCCTGACTATAAACTGAATCTGCTTCCTATTTTTAAAATTTGAGAGCAGATGGCCTTGCTACATGAGCAATAACCTATAAAAAATGGTGTCTACATGACCATATGAACAGATTTTTGATGATATAATCAAATGAAATTTATATAAATTGAGCTGACACATGTATAATTATATGTCCAATTATTTTTCTGCATGGAAATTATACAGAAATGTCAACAGTACACATAAAATGTAACATTGCATCTATATAACCAAAACAAGTTTTTAAATGGCTTGTTTTTCTTTTATTATTTCATCAATATCTACCAAAAGTCCCTGTCAAGGTCAAGAACATTTCTTTACCCTATGGGATACACATGCACATGTGCACACACACACACACACACACACACACACACACACAAACTGTCTCTGAGTGATACTGGACAGTAGGTCTGGGCAGAAACCCACTGAGAAGAGAGTGAGAGTAAGTTTGGTTTCTGATTCAATGGCATGTGGCCATTCTCCGGCCAAAAGAAGTATCAAGCAAAGCCATAAGCCTGTTCTACCCCATACCCTACCCCCTTCTACCTGAAGTGATTTAATTCAGTCTTACTCAACATCAAAATAGGACCTACTGATCACAAAGGTATCTTATGAAAACTCTTGAGAGGAATTTTGTTGTTAACGTAGCCTTTTTGAAAATCCTATACTCGGTGTTTACCCTTCTTAGAAGAGTAGGAACAAAACGTTAGTGAATATTTACCTTTAAGTCCATGCAAATTCTTTTTAAAAAAATTAAGAACTTTTGTTCAGCCGTAACTAAACATTAAGGGAGAAATTCCCTAAGATGCAAAATTATAAAATGTTTTTACTTAATTTCTCAGAAATGCCACATTTCATTCTGAACCAGGTTATAAAGTTTGCATTTTATGAGAAATCAAAATTTTAGGTAATCTATAAAATGTCCTTTCTAAAGTAGGAAATGGAGTTTCTCCATGTAGCTTGCAAATGAAATTGTGATCCTATAATTATGAAGACACCACTCTATAAAGAATGTAAAGTGATGGATGTCCTTGTATCATTCTACTGGCGTGGCATATGAGAGTATATGGTATTTTCCCTTCATGAGAGTACTGCTGCTGAACAGAGTGCCAAATTTTTGAATATATTAGAAACACCGTTCACTTCAAGAAATTCACAAAGAAAAGGCTGAGTCTAAAGATAGAGCAGAACATATTGTTTCACAGAAGCAGAAACTAAAATGAAAAGTCTGTATCTAAGCTTTTATTTAGTCTACTAATTTTAACCCTGGAATTACCTCTCTTATCTCTTTTTCCAACTAATATGTAGAATAAAAAGAAAGATACAGGCATCAATATAGAGTCTATGTTTAATTAATTCTCTCCCCTGATGTCTATTTTTTTATTCTTTTCTCATGTTTTCCCTTGTGTCATGAATATAATGTATCAGAGATTTTTGCTATAAGAAATGCATGATAATTATACATGTTCTTACCTAGATAGCATATTCAAAAGCAGAGACATTACTTTGCCAACTAAGGTCCGTCTAGTCAAGGCTATGGTTTTTCCTGTGGTCATGTATGGATGTGAGAGTTGGACTGTGAAGAAGGCTGAGTGCCAAAAAATTGATGCTTTTGAACTGTGGTGTTGGAGAAGACTCTTGAGAGTCCCTTGGACTGCAAGGAGATCCAACCAGTCCATCCTAAAGGAGATCAGTCCTGGGATTTCTTTGGAAGGAATGATGCTAAAGCTGAAACTCCAGTACTTTGGCCACCTCATGCGAAGAGTTGACTCATTGGAAGACTCTGATGCTGGGAGGATTGGGGGCAGGAGGAGAAGGGGACGACAGAGGATGAGATGGCTGGATGGCATCACTGACTCGATGGACATGAGTCTGAGTGAACTCCGGGAGTTGGTGATGAACAGGGAGGCCTGGCGTGCTGCAATTCATGGGGTCGCAAAGAGTCGGACACGACTGAGCGACTGAACTGAACTAGAGCTTAACTGGTTCTACAACACACAGTTTTCTCTTGAAGGAACTTAGCATGGAGTTGGAGTTTGTCATAATGAAGTAGTTTAGAAAGGCACCATCTAGTGAGGTCAATGTCTGACTAGATAAGAAATCATGGCTTAGACATATCTTTTTAACATTATGACATTCCAGGGACTGGATTTAAGTTTCTCCATCTCTGAAGTGCTGTTTTAGAACTCTTGGAGTTTATTAATGCATGTGGAATTGATAACTAAATTCACAAAAGGCTGATGAGAATAAGCTAAATTGCCACCTTGGTTATTAGAACTGTAGACATAAATCAAATATTTTCCTAAAAAGAAATGGTTGCTGGTTGCCAAAATTTCTTCAGGTGTATACTTGATTCACTGCAGAGAAGGGAGATAATCTGAGAAACAATTGTTAGACAGCTTGATGTACCCATCTCCTTTGTAAGGATATACTTGCCAAATTGATACAAATTTTGCTATCAGATCAAAATGTCCTCTTCTAATCCATACTAAAGATGCATTAATGATCTTTAATTTATGGATTTTCATTTATTGAGACCTCTTAGAAATGACAGAATCTTTCTTTAAACTGAGATCATAGAATAGATTAGGTTTTGGTGAAGCTATACCGGATTTTCATTTATTGAGACCTCTTAGAAATGACAGAATCTTTCTTTAAACTGAGATCATAGAATAGATTAGGTTTTGGCAAAACTATACTCATATGTCAAGCCTGCTTCCAGAGTCCAAATTCTCATGAAATCAAGTGGGCTTTGGTATTCCCAAATCTCTTCTACTTCCCCACTCATATTTATGTACAATGCCTTTTATAGTTTTTCCAGATATATATGCTTGGATTTTACTTCTATAGTTCTTGATGTGACCACTACTCCTATTACAATTTCTACTACCACAATTTCTACCAGCTAACAAGTACTGAGTGTAAACCAGGTGTCTGGCTTAATCTAATCTTCCAAACATCCCTAGATGGTAGGCATAATTATTATTATCATACCCATTTTACAGATGAGAAAATTGAGGTTTAGCAAAATCTGAGGCCATATAGAAAGTGATTGAGCTGAAATTTGAACTCAGAGACATCTGCCACAAATCTGGATTCTAATTCACAGTGATTTACTCTTAAAATGGTGCTCTTTCACAGTCATAGATTTTGAAATGCCACGGTGCCAGCTCTGATATTTTTTTTCTTCCAGGAAGCTAGAGAGATGGATAGTATCTGATAGTTGCTTTGGGACTTAGATTTTTCTAGATAAAATATTACAGAGTAGGTCACTAATATAATTTATGGAGCTTTAAATCTATCAGGGTACAGTGATCCTGGTAAAATTGCTTGCCCTCTTAGACTTCTCATAAATATTCTGGGAGAATATTTATTGAGTATGGTAAGTATGGATGGAGTTTAGCAAAGCATAAAGCAGAGCAGACAAAGTGCTTGCCCCAAAGAGCCTGTGATCTAATTTAGATGAACACAGAATACTACACTCCTATAAGATATCAGAGTTTGTTGATTGACTCATAACCTCACACTCATAGTGCCATAAATCTGATGGCTACGCTCTAAATATCCATTGAGCAGCTGGATAGATCAACAAAAATGTGTTCTAGCCACAATAACAGCAGCAGGTGGATTTTTTTGAAGTAATATGGGAAATGGCCTAGAAGGCAAGGGAAAAAAAATGTAAGATATGACCATCCACACTGCATTCTACACAATACAACAGCCTGAAAGGACAGCAATAGAAAGTCATGGTCAAAAAAAAAAAAAAGAAAGAAAGTCACGGTCAAAGGAGACTGTGTTTCATTTTGGTCAATGAAGCCATTTCATTTCTATACCAAAGAGGGCCATTTTAAAAGCACTTTAAACATAGGTTCTATTAGCTATTCATTTTTTACTTAATGTGCTAAAAGTAAGACTGTTCAAGCCAAGTAAGACAGAGGAATGGGTGGCAGTCACTAAACTGAGTGACTCATAGGGTTGCTAGAGAAGACGGGGCATTGGAAGGGAATGTCACTAGACGGTGTGCTCCTCCAGCCATTGTTTACTCTTGATCCCCAACACACACACACACACACACACACACACACACAGATTTTAAATGCAAAAGGCCCATCCAGTCCTGTTACTTGTTTACCGAGATCGGGAGAGAGAGCAAACATGTGCCTTAGCCTCTGGGCTTCCATGCATTTTCTTCACCTTTGCTCCTCCATTCAGTGTGTGTATGTCAGCTTCCAGTCCAGTGGGGAGTGGGCTTGGAGTGGCCAGCAGCTCTGCTTGGCCAAGGTTAAATCAGGGAAAGTATCAGAAAGTCTGACTGAGGCCAGATATTTAATTTGTATCAGCTAGTCCAGCTTATCGGTAATAAAATTGTCTTTCCATCCATTTGTCTGATTCTGTATTTTGCTCTCAGCTGGATCAAAACTTGGAAGGAAAGTTAAGTGGTTTGTGATTAAACACCAATACTCATAACAAGTGTTTGTTGAAAAAATGGTCTGGGTAAATTATATATAAAGGAAAAAAAAAAGGAAAAGTTGACTACATTGAGTTTGCTGATCTCTCAAATGTTTAATATCAGTAATAAAATTGTCTTTCCATCCATTTGTCTGATTCTGTGTTTTGCTCTCAGCTGGATCAAAACTTGGAAGGAAAGTTAAGTGGTTTGTGATCAAACACCAATACTCATAACAAGTGTTTGTTGAAAAAATGGTCTGGGTAAATTATATATAAAGGAAAAAAAAAAGGAAAAGTTGACTACGTTGAGTTTGCTGATCTCTCAAATGTTTAATATTATCATTCATTCATGAATTTTATATGTATACATGGCTCAGCGGGTAAAGGATCATCTGCAATGCAGGATACAGAGACTCGGGTTCAATCCCCGGGTCAGGAAGATCCCCTAAAGGAGAAGATGGCAACCTACTCCAGTATTCTTGCCTGGGAAATCCCATGGACAGAGGAGCCTGGTGGGCTACAGCTCAAAAGGTTGCAAAGAGTTGGACATGACTGAGCTAAACACACACACACACCATATATAAATATATATATATAATCCATATATATATGAAGATATATATAAATCTTAGTTTTCTCTTAGATCTTATATTAGACTATGAGTCTCTTGAAGTCAAGGTCTATACTTCACCTTTATGGGAATTAGCACTTAATATTTTCAGGCATTTAGCAGATGTGATTAGATGTACAGTTTAGTATTGAATACTATATTTAATATTGAATAGACAAGTATTTTTGGTTCTAAACTATACATCTAATATGTATAATTTACAGACAGATATTTAAAAGTTGGCCTTGTACATTGCATATTAAAATTTATTCTAGTAAGTGGGATCACAGTTTATCTTTCTGTTATGGAGGAATGCAGTAGATTCCTACCCCTATAATCTTTTAGTTGAAAAAATTATTTTAAAAAAATCACTTAAATTCTTTATAATTTGTTCTCAAATCATATATAGCAAGTGGGAAAGTATTCATTCCATTCATTTCCAAAATAGACTATGCATGAGTGGATGCTAAGTCTCTCCAGTCATATCTGACTCTCTGCAAACTAATGGACTGTGGCCCACCAGGCTCCTCTGTCCATGTAATTCTTCAGGCAAGAATACTGATGTGGGCTGCCATGCCCTCTTCCAGGGGATTTTCCTTCAGGGGATCCCTCCAGGGGATCAAACCCACATCTTCTATGTCTTCCTGCATTGGCAGGAGGGTTCTTTAACACTGAGCCACCTGGGAAGCCCCCAGTTGACTATGTTGTGTTGTTGTGGCTGTTCAGTTGCCTAGTCGTACCAACTCTTTGCAGCCCCATGGACTGCAGCATGCCAGGCCTCCCTGTCCTTCACCATCTCGCAAAGTTTTCCCCAGTTCACGTCCATTGCATTGGTGACTATAATTGACTATATCTTAGAAAAAGCAGGGAGAGTCTCCAATATTTCAGATAGAACTATTCTCTTACTCCTGTCTCTGACCCACAGAAACTACTCTGGGAGTTCTAATTAGATGATGCCATAATAAAAGACAGAGACTCTTCCTTTCCCTCATGTCCAGCTTTCAGGCTAGGGCTACTTTATCTCAGAAGGGGAAAAGCACAGATATTTCTCTTGCCTCAAGTCTCATGGTACACAGACGCTAAGTGCCACATGGGCAGTCCACCGGTATGTGGAGTGACCTTCCTCCACCAAGAACTAACTTGTATGGTAAATGCTTCATTCCAGGCTGGCAGGCTGAGAACATTGAGCCCTGATATCACCTTTGTCATAAAGGCTTTATGGGTAGAAGTTCCATCCCAGGAGGGCCAAGCCAAAAAAGCCTGGACCAAGTCAAGAAGACTAGGACATGCCCTCTGCCAGCACCCATTTGTAAAGTAAGCATGCCATTCTGGAGGGCTTGTGGACTGGCACTGCCTCCAAGACTTGTGTGGGGCTGCCAAGGTCCTGCTTATGGGGGAGGAGGGTTCTTCAGCTCTAAGGAAACGGGCTTCATTTAGAACAGGGGCTGTGAAATTTCATGCTAATAGATGCTGGAAAAGAATTTTAAAAATGGAGTTGTTGGTAGAGAACAATGAAGAGAGTAGGGTTATCGCTCCATGATGCAGTGTGCTGTGCTTAGTCACTCGGTGGCGTCCGACTCTTTGTGACCCCCTGGACTGTAGCCCACCAGGATCCTCTGGTCCATGGGATTCTCCAGGCAAGAATCCTGGAGTGGTTTTCCATTTCCTCCTACAGGGGATTTCTCCAACCCAGGGATTGAACTCAGGTCTCTTGCATTGCAGGTGGATTCTTTACCATCTGAGCCACCAGGGAAGCCCATGACACAAAAGCAAAAAGTAAAATAGCAGAGCAATTGGAAGTTTAACAAAGCAAATCATGGAAGCAGATACCAAGAAGAGTCCTTCTGAGATCACTGTGAACCCTGGGGGTTGGGAGTGCTATGCACAGACACGAGGCTACACTCAATCAGGAATATTCAGAGTAGGACATGGAACAGATGTGTAAATGTCCTCAAAGTCCCACAGCCATCAGCAGTGTGAAAGCCATTTTGACACTAGAGTTAAAACACAGTATCTGTCCAATGATGAGGTGAACAATAATTTACCGTGACCCAGGGGAACCTCCTCTTTAAGCTGAGCTTAAATCTATCATCAGATGAAACCCTAGAAGCTTGGAAGACTCTGCAAGCCAGATAGTAAGCCCTCTCAGGAGTGATAAGAAAAGATACAAACTACTTAGTCTCTGTCCACATGTGGGTCAAGAATGTGAATTCCTGGAACTGAGAGAGCAGCCTCCAAGCCACACCTATGTCTCAGTAGTAATGAGTAAAACTTGGATTGCTAAAAGAGATTTAGTACAATCTAACCAGTAAATGGTTATAGTGATTCAAGGATGAACCATAGGTAGCAGGCTAAAAGGTAAATAAGAGATCTTAGTAAGGACATCAGAAGCTGTACTTTATAGGAGATAGACTTCAGAGTTAGTTCAGTTAAGTCACTAACTAACCATAGGAACAAATGACAGCTCGCCAGGGGTGGGAGACATCAGATCCAGAGTTGCTACAATATATTGTCTAAAATGTCTGGTTTTCAACAATATCATAAAGGAGGTAAAAGGATCTGTTAAAAGGGCAAAAAGAGGCAACTTGAAGGGGATCCCACTGGACAAATCTATAATACTTTGAACATCAAAATACTAATAGATAAAAGTCATTGACTAAAATAGAATATACATCCACGCTCATATAAACAAAGTTTTCCAGGAACATATTAAGTCAGTCTTTATGTTAAAATGCCAAGTATTAAATGTGATAGAAACAGAAAAATCACCATTTGGCAATCGTAGTAGTGGGTATTTTAGGTGAGAATCAAAGGATACCAAGACTGATTGGTGGAGTCAAATACGAACAGGGTATTGACATAATCTAAGGATATCTTCCTATAAAATTCCATTTGTTACAAACAGAAATAACATTTGTTTTAGGCTGCAGGGCATGGCTTGTGGGATCTTAGTTCCCCAACCAGGAATCAAACTCGCGTCGTCCCCTGCATTGGGAGACCCTGGACCGCTCCCAATGGGAAGCGGAAAGGGAAGGGAAGTCCCCAGAAAAAACATGTGTCTGTGTGTGGATAAACCTGGCAGAAATGTCACCCACCATGCTTACAGGTATCATGTTATATCACCAATGGTGGTAGTGAGATGTCTTGTCTCTTGGTTCCTATTAATGAGCTGCACCGAGAGGAGCATGGCTGGGATGCTCTTGCTGAGGATGTCCCTACTGAGTCTGCCTAAGGAGAAGAAACAATGGACAGACCTGCCCTGGAGCTTCTTTAGACTCTGAATCTGACAAGGACACAAACACGATGGCAAGGCCAAGGAAAGGCTCTTTGTTGAAGAAAGGAAATGACTGTCTCAGAGTTGGGGGCGGGGGGAAGGAACGAATATCCAGACCATTGAGCATTTGGCCGAGTTTAAAGGAGTCTGTCCACTGGATTCCATTGGAAGGGCTGATGTTGAAGCTGAAGCTCCAATACTTTGGCCACCTGATGAGAAGACCGATTCATTCATTGGAAAAGACCCTGATGCTGGGAAAGATTGAAGGTGGGAGGAGAAGGGGACAACAGAGGAGGAGATGGTTGGATGGCATCGCCGACTCAATGGACATGAGTTTGAATAAATTCTGGGAGTTGGTAATGGACAGGGAGGCCTGGCATGTTATAGTCCATGGGGTCGCAGAGTCAGACAGGATGAGCGACTGAACTGAATTGACCTGCAGACTGGATTATAGAAATGAAACAATGTTGACTTCATTTGACTTCATACGTGGAAGTTCTGTATAATGTTGTTTTTCTGAAGGAATCTGGAATATTTTGTGTGAAGAGGCAAATAGAATAAAATATTTCATGTTTGAAAATATTTCAAAATACAATTATTTGTGTAAATAATGAAAAAATTTTCTAAAGTTTAGTTTTTGTTTCTTGACTCAAATATGAAAAAGAGAAAGTGTTAGTCGTTCAGTCCTGTCTTGACTCTTTGCGACCTCATGGACTATAGCCCACCAGGCTCCTCTGTCCACGGGATTCTGCAGGCAAGAATGCTGGAGTGAGTTGCCATTCCCTTCTCCAGGGAATCTTCCTGAGTCAGGGATCGAATCCTGGGTCTTCTACATCACAGGTGGATTGTTTACAGACTGAACCACTGGGGAAGCCCAAATATAAACACTTAAAATTAAGTTTGGTTTAAGGAGCAAGCAAAGGAATAAAGCAGAGTGAAGTCTTTTTAGTTTGTTTTGGCTTCAAAGCATTATTTGCTTAAAAAGTTGAGGAAATCAGGGATTGATACCGAGAAGTTTCTACTCCAAAATCTAATGTAATAAATTTTGTTGAATGTGCTCAGTCATGTCAGACTCTTTGCAACCCTTTGTAACCGGGCTCCTCTGTCCATGGAATCTTTCAGGATTGCCATTTCCTCCTCCTGGGGATCCTCCTGCCCCTCTCTCCTGTGGCTGTTGTGTTGCAGGTGGATTCTTTAACCTGCTGGGCCACTTGGGAATTGAGGACTTCTCAAATAGTGTTTAAAGGGATAAACAAGGCTCCTTATATGGGATTCAGCATTGAAAACATTCTGTGAACGAAGTATTTCACAATCGAAGGAACAAATGATTTGTAAATACTTCCTGAATCTTGGTTTACATTTTTCCTTATTTTATTTCATATAAACAATTTCTTTTTGAATTATTTCAAGTGATTATTTTTTCTCAGGCTGGTGACCTCAAAGTTCAATGTGTGGTGACAGCTCTTCTTCTTGGCTCTGGCAAGTAATTATTTTCGGTTTTCATCTTTGAGTTTGAAGATTCTTTTATCACATGAATGTAGTCATGGGTGAATACAATGTTTTTAAGAAGAAACAAATGTTTATTTTTTTAATATCAACTCAGTATTCGAATTGGCACATGCCTTAATGTTTAATTTGATACTGTTATTCCTTAGCACAGAACTAGCTTCTTTTGTGGCTTTGGAAGCCCTTCAGCATGAAAAATCAATGTGATATGAAAAGGCTAATATGCTATAAATTATATTGTTATAACCGGGCCAGAAATGCTAGTCCATGGCTTCAGTTTTGGCTGTGAAAACAAGTCAGTCTGACACAGTGCCAAGAACAGTGCCATGTTTATTCACAAAATCATAAACCAAGAAAAATTATAAATTGACTCAGTAGTTCTTGATAAAAATAAAACTCCCATCTTTTGGGTTATGAATTTAAGGTGACCCTAAAGTTCAACAGTACTACGTTCTGTGAATGGTAAAATATTGTAGAGGAGTAATCATCTAGATTTGGATACTTGCTCAAATCCTGTATCTTCATTTTAGCATATTTGATCATGAACAAGTTAAACTTAGTCTTCTTCCATATAATTTTCCCAAGGAAACTGTGGACGAATTGAATAAGGACACCTTTATAAACACTGACCGTGGTACCTTGTAACTGATAGCTATTCAAAAAGGTCCAGTTTTCTTTCCTATTTATTTTGAGGTAGTTCTCTTAAAATTTTGTTTCTTCTGGTTTCTCAAGATAGTTTTTACATTGAAATTATGTAGGCTTTTATTAAAATTGCTCTTTGTTTCAGTAAATAGCTTGGTTTGGATTTGCTCTTCATTCCTAGTTTCATCAGGTCAATAAGACAAGTTTCTTTAATAGGATGAAAGGAAAAAGGAGACATGGCAAATAAAAACCATGAGAATTGTAGGCCATCAAACGAAGCTGAACTTTTTCCCTCTAAACATACCCTGCAGTTAAAATCCATGTTTTGGAAAATATTGAGCAATGTGATGTCAGTCAATGTTCTTAGTCCATGTAAGTTCACCTTGTCTTAAAGCAGACGCAAAAGCTTTTTTGGACGGCAATATCCTCAGAGCTGAGTGGTCTGCGCATGTCTATAAAAATGCTGTTGTGAAGTGTCCTTCAATCTTGGCTTTGTCAAGTTCTTAAGTCTTGACTTGATGAAGGCTTCCTTCCCATCCGCTCCATCAGCCATCAGGTAAATATCTGCCAGAGGAATCCAGAGTAAGTCTAAGATCACAGCTCATCAGAATAAGTGCAGAAACAGATATGAATGTTGAGACAGACCCTTAGGAGACAGATGGGGGAGGTTCTACC
Organism: Redunca redunca; assembly: GCA_006410935.1. NCBI lineage: Eukaryota > Metazoa > Chordata > Mammalia > Artiodactyla > Bovidae > Redunca > Redunca redunca. Next base: position 206,564 of record SJYQ01048097.1, read on the forward strand.
TGGTTTTGCCCTCTCAGAGGCCCCCCCATTTTCACTTTGTGTTCCCTGTAGGTCAAGCATCTATATCTTTCAGTATGTTCAAAATCCAGACATCAAAGAACAACAAATGTATTTGTTTAAAATAACTAAACTTTTGCTCAGAAATAAAAATCTCATACAATTTACTATAAAAAGTTATATTTAACAAAATCCTGTACAGTATACAGTATCTCATTTCTACTCCTTTTTAGTAAAGAATTATTCACTTTCCTTTTCCAGTTTGACTGAAACATGAGTTTACCTATTCCATATATATATATATTTTTTTTCCTGTTCTGCCCTCTGAGAGCTTCTTAGTCTATAGGAAGAACTGACCTACTAACTCTGTAGTTTTTTCTTTACTTGCCTATGTTCTTCTACTTTTCCAACTTGTTGAACTTTCATTACCTTGTACTTTGTATTCCTAAATCAAGCAAACAACTGACAATTTCGTAGCCCATCCTATTTCATTACTTAATGCTTATGAGAACTTCATGAACTAGATGTTGTCCCACCTGATTTACAAGGTGCTAATGAGGCCAGGAAAGTTAATTGATCCACTCCACGTCCTAATTACATAAGTCAGTGTGCACTTCAACTCGGCAATCTGATCAAAAGCACAGGCTCATTTTACTATATTGTACGCTCAGCATAATTACATAAATAAGCCCCATTTATTGATGGCCTATTATTTGCTGGAATTTGTGCTCATTTTAGAGGAAACATATAATATATTGTAATAAAAGTATAGTGTAATAAAATGCAGTCTAAAAGTATATCAGGTTAACTTGGAGAGAGATTTTCCTAAATTAATACAGTAGTTCTGAATGATTTTAAAAAATGGAGTGGACAGGAGGAGGCAACGACATATGTGGGAATATACAGGAATGGCTATAAATAAGTATGCAGTTGTCTTGTATTAATAATTCTTTGTGTTTCACACATGAAATTGTGGTTCTTGTGTCCTTTGCATCAAGTTCTTGGTATATGCTCAATAAACAGTTGCTGAATTAATGATAATTAGTCAAAAGGTCAAATGTCAGCTAGATTTTGCAGAAAGGGTAGCAATTTTTATCCAGATTCAAAAGAGCAGAAAGAAGTTTCCAAGCAGAGAGAGTAGAATATGTAACAACAGAGAATATAATAAGGGCTTCACAGAGAGGAACTGCAGAGAACAACTTCATCTGTTCAACAAACATTTATTCAGTGCTTCCTGTGTTCCAGGAACTATTAAAGGCACCAGTAGTGAAGAATGCACAAATTTCAACGTCCAAAGTAAAATATTTATGGGGAAAATTGTGGGAGATCATGTCTAGGATGCAGGTGATGGCCGTGTGTCTAGATACTGGGCCAATGAGTTTTGATGTTTGTTGAGAACGTGAAGCAAACTCTTAAAGTAATTTGTCAAGAGTAAAATAGCACTAACGTTCATCAATTTCATCAAGTTTTATGATGTTGGCCAAAAAGTTTGTTCATAAGATGGTATGGAAAAAAACAAATGAAACTTTTGGCCAACCCAAAACTCTATGAGGTGTCTTTTGCCATGAGAAAAGTAAGTATATTCATCACTACAAATTTAAAGTGAAGAGCAAAATATTTAACATTTGAGAAATAATGCTGCTTGGGTGGGAGAAAGATATGCATAGTGAGATTCAGACAAATGGGGGGCTGGAAATCATCCTGTTAAGAAATGGGGAGAGAGCAATAGCAGGTAATAATTCCCAAGTAGGAACAGTTCTGGAGAGGTCCTGAGTTAGGATGGATTGAAGTGATCTGATGACTGGCTGGCTGTTGTGGGAGAGTGTGGGAGTAAAGGAGAGGAAGGAGTCAGGTTTTCTTTTTGTGCAGCATTGGCAATATGAAGCAGAGACATCAGCTCAGGATGGGGGCGCTCACAGAAAAACAAATATGGGCTCCAGGGAGGGAGGAAAGCATGAGCCAGTTTTGGATCTGGTGGTTAGAGTTGCATTTAGTAGGCAGTTGGAAATACAGGTGTGGAGCTTCTGCAAAAGGCTGATGCTGAAAATGTGTAATTAGAAGTTATCATAATAGAAAATTTAGCTGGAGCCAGGAAGGCAGATGTGGCAACCCAGGGAGAAGGTGAAGAAGAAGAGCAATCAACAGGGTGGGGAGCCAACAGTTCATGGGAGAGTGGAAAGAGACTGGGAAAGAGCAGGCAAGGGGTAAGGGGCACCCTCCCCAGGGCCTCTGCATAAGGCTTCTGATTACATTTGTTTGCAAGCCTGGCAGAGCAATCATTCATGCTGATGAGCTGAGTTGCTTGCAGATCACAGATTCTGTTTTGCCCTTGACACTGGGAATTACAAGGCTCCCCTGAAGATCTGAAAACAAAAAGCAGCCTTTGTGGAGTTTGAAAGCCAACTTATGAATAAAGCACTCAAGTGGGTCTAAATGGAGTCTGGGGACTTGCTTCAACTCTTCAAAGAGAAGACTATTTCTCTAGCTGCTTCTGAGCATCCACGTTCTTATAAATCTTTGTTACAAAAATTAATCTTTGCAGATTAAAATAGTTTCAGTACTGGATCCTGGCCTAACCAGGAGTGGTCTTCTTCAGTGCTTAGTTTTTATCTTGATTGTTTTCCTAGCTACCAATCTCTGTGAAAGAATGACATCAAATTTAATCTTAAATAGAAAGTGCAGTCATAACTGCAGTCACAACTTTCCATAGAAAGTTGAATAGAGAAATGATGAAAATGTAGGCATTTTTATATTTTCATGTTCAATCTTTCATTCACCATTGATTTTTCTTAATTAATTTATTTTAATTGGAGGCTAATTACTGTACAATTATTCTGGTGGTTTTTGCCATACATCGACATGAATCAGCCACAGGTGTACATGTGTCCCCCATCCTGAACCCCTCCTCCCACCTCCCTCCCCACCCCATCCCTCTCAGTTGTCCCAGAGCACCAGCTTTGAGTGCTGCTCCATGCATTGAACAGCTTATAGGAGGAATGAGTAAATCTGTGATTTGCCTCAAAATGCAATTTTTTTCTTAAGTTTGGAAAAATCCATGAATAGGTCTGTTACTGCTTCTGTCCATGAAAGAGCAATGCTGAAAGGGCAATATTTGAATACATATTTAATCTAAAGAAAGTGTTCAAATGATCAGTGAGAATTCCAAGCTATGCACCTAGTCCACCAAATATAATTGTGTGAATATATATTTTTAAAAGATTGAACAACTGAAGATAACATAAAGTGTATGGTAGAAACAATTCAAACACATACAACATAGTGAATTTGCTAAGTATGGTAATGTTAAATCATAGGCCTATCTTATTATCAGAAACCTTAACCTGAATATGATATAGAGTTACTTTCAGTTTAATATAGAGAATACTTTGGTGGTTCAGTAGTTTTAGGGAATACATTAAAAAATTATGTATGAATATTAGTTTACCAAGATAGAACTGTGAGCTTTTAAATTATTCAGTTTTTAGTTTAAGGAAAAAAAAAAGTCATACTTCTGATTTAGATTTAGCAAAAGCTCAATGTTTGGGGGACTTATGATTCACTATTTACTTTCTCAGTTCTAATAAAAGCATATGGTGCAAATATTCTGAAAGGTGGGGGCTTCCCTATCTTAGTATTTCCAGCCTATTTCAAACAGCACATCTTTATTAGAATCTCCTTGATAGAGTGATTTTCGTAAAGGATATGCATAATATACATGTATAGAAGCATTAACCTCAAGGTAATTTTGGACCACCTGGCCTGGGACTTTTTTTTTTTTTTAATTTTTATTTTAACTTTAGTTTACTTTATGATACTGTATTGGTTTTGCCAAACATTGACATGAATTCACCATGAGTGTACATGCGTTCCCAAACATGAATCCCCTCCCACCTCCCACCCCATACCATCTCTCTGGGTCCTCTCCATGCACCAGCCCCAAGCATCCTGCATCCTGCATCGGACATAGACTGGCGATTCGTTTCTTACATGATAGTATACATGTTTCAATGCCATTCTCCCATCTCATCCCGCCTTCTCCCTCTCCCTCTCCCCCAGAGTCCCTGGGACATTTTGAAAGAAACCCCTCCTGTTCTCTTGGATAGAAGTTTTCCGATCTTCAGCTTCCTTTGTTATGTTGATCATTGTGATGATTTTTGTGGTAGTTGAGTTGCTCACTCCTGACTCTTGGTGTTTTCCTAACTGGGATTTTGTGGTAACTGGAATACAAATACTTACGTAGTGAAACATTTATGGTTAGAACTTAAAATTTCTCTCTATGACACTGAAATAGTGTGTAACAAACCATACAACAGATCACAAAAGGCAAGTGTTCAAATTTCTTTATATACTCGTAAGTATGGCAATATTTCAAAAATAGTGACAGCAAATTCACTGTTCTCCCATGTGCTCAAAGCTCAACAAACACACGGAACGTCTCTGTCATTCTTCTCTGTGAAATAGCAGGGATTTTCATAACTGTTCCAATCCATTGCTTGTCTATTAGTCTCAAAAATTAAGGAATACCACACTTTTAGATGAAAAGAATCAGGAACGATTTTTAAGGTATGGTATAATACATTAGTGACTCTTTAAAATGATCTCATAAGAACATTCCTCTCCAAATTCTCTGACCCTCACTGCAATCTAACGTTTATTAATTTCATTACAGTCCATTTTAGTGTGTTTTTGTCATCTAATTTTTGTTTTCATATATGCTACACCTTTTCCCTCAACCAAACTGTAAAATATTTGAAAGTAGGGTAGTCATTCTTTTCCATCTTTCATAGCATTTACCCTAGTGTATCTATTTCTGCTTTATTGACTATGCCAAAGCCTTTGATTGTGTGGATCACAATAAACTGTGGAAAATTCTGAAAGAGATGGGAATACCAGACCACCTAACCTGCCTCTTGAGAAACCTATAGGCAGGTCAGGAAGAAACAGTTAGAACTGGACATGGAACAACAGACTGGATCCAAACAGGAAAAGGAGTTCATCAAGGCTGTATATTGTCACCCTGCTTATTTAACTTATATGCAGAGTACATCATGAGAAACACTGGACTGGAAGAAACACAAGCTGGAATCAAGATTGCCAGCAGAAATATCAGTAATCTCAGATATGCAGATGACACCACCCTTAGGGCAGAAAGTGAAGAGGAACTAAAAAGCCTCTTGATGCAAGTGAAAGAGGAGAGTGAAAATGTTGGCTTAAAGCTCAACATTCAGAAAACGAAGATCATGGCATCGGGTCCCATCACTTCATGGGAAATCGATGGGGAAACAGTGGAAACAGTGTCAGACTTTATCTTTTTGGGCTCCAGAATCACAGCAGATGGTGATTGCAGCCATGAAATTAAAAGACGCTTACTCCTTGGAAGGAGAGTTATGACCAATGTAGACAGCATATTAAAAACCAGAGACATTACTTTGTCAACAAAGGTCCATCTAGTCATGGCTATGGTTTTCTCAGTGGTCATGTATGGATGTGAGAGTTGGACTGTGAAGAAAGCTGAGCACCAAAGAATTGATGCTTTTGAAATGTGGTGTTTGAGAAGACTCCTGAGAGTCCCTTGGACTGCAAGGAGATCAAACCAGTCCATTCTAAAGGAATGATGCTAAAGCTGAAACTCCAATACTTTGGCCACCTCATGCGAAGAGTTGACTCATTGGAAAAGACTCTGATGCTGGGAGGGATTGGGGGCAGGAAGAGAAGGGGACGACAGAGGATGAGATGGCTGGATGGCATCACCGACTCGATGGACGTGAGTCTGAGTGAACTCCGGGAGTTGGTGATGGATAGGGAGGCCTGGCGTGCTGCGATTCATGGGGTCACAAAGAGTTGGACACAACTGAGCAACTGAACTGAACTGATGACCTATAAAATGCTTTATTGCTTAATAACTCCCTGAAAATATACTGGCCTTTGGGCTAAATTTTACCTTAGGGATTGTATAGACATTATTCATAAAACACTTGAGTGTTTATTCAGCATGGCATTAAGAAATTGGGCTGCAGAGTTACAGATCATGACACTGTCATCCTTAGTTACATGACCTCAGGCAAGTTTCCTAAGGTTTCTGTTTCCATTTCACATGCTCTAAAAGGAGCATAGTTTAGCAGTAGGAAGTTTCCATTATTTTTTTTCAAGCTTTAAATATTTTTTATTTTGTATTGGGGTATAGATGATTCATAATGTTGTAGAAGTTTCAGGCAAATAGCCAAGGGACTCAGCTATACTTACACATGCATCCATTCTCCCCTAAAATCCCCCTTCCATCAGGCTTGCACATGATATTGAGTAGAGTCCTATGTACTACACAATTGGTCCTTGTTGGTTACCCACTTTGAATATAGCAGTGTGTACATGAAGGAAGTTTCCATTATTCAAATAGTATATATATAAGGTTCATAGAAAAATGAATGTCTCTTCCATGATAAAATAAACATTACTCTTTGGTAACCATGGAGTTGAAGAACATGGTGATGTCAGGGACTGAGTATATACGAAGTTTTTCTTTGATGAAATTCACTGTCTAGAAGTAAGACCAAAATGGACACCAGAAATCGTGATGCTATGTCATAGGCTAAGGTACAAGACTTTGCAGAATCAAGTGGAAGCTTGGGAGACGCTTCCCTATGGTTACTTAGGGAAATCACTAAACGCCTCCAGGTGAAAGTGTATTAAAGAGATTCTTTTAAAAAATAGCACTTTGGCAGGTGGACAGACTATTACTCCTTGTACAGTTAGGTAAGATTATTCAATCAGAAAGAACTCTCACTGCCAAGTATTCAGATTTAGGAGATCATGGGATATTCTGAGATCCAAAAAATTCAGTATCACAGGAACATCGAGAAAGGGTGTCTCACCAAACTAGACTGAGATAGGTAACTGACAAGATAATGATGCTAGAAAATAACACAAACGGTAATGACAGGCATAGCTATCTTTATTTTTTTTCAATGTTTGTATTGAAGTAAAGTTGATTTACAGTATTGTTTTAGTTTCAGGTATGGTGGTGGTGGTTTCGTCGCTAAGTCCTGTCCAACTCTTACGACCCCATGGGCTGTAGCTTGCCAAGCTCCTCTGTCCATGGGATTCTCCAGGCAAAAATACTGCAGTGGGTGTCTATTTTCTTCTCCAGGGGATCCTCCTGACCCAGGAATCAAACTCCGGTCTCCTGCATTGTAGGCAGATTCTTTACCAACTTAGCTACGAGGGAAGCCTTGTGGCTTGTTTCAGGTATACAGCAAAGTAATTATTTTTTCAGACTATATTCCCTTACAGGTTATTGCAAAGTATTGAATATAATTTCCTGTGAAAAGTGAGTGTTAGTCGCTTAGTCGTGTCTGACTCTTTGCGAGCCCATGGACTGTAGCCGGGGAGGCTATACTGTAGGTTCTTATTGTCTATTTTATATATAGTAGTGTGTATATATCAATCCCAGTCTCCCAATTTTTCCCTCCCCTGCTGTTTTCCCCTTTGGTAACCATAATTTGGTTTTCTATATCTGTGACTCTATTTATGTTTTCTAAGTAGGTAGGTTCATTTGTATTTTATTTTTTAGATATTTTAGATACCACATGTAAGTGATATCAGATGATACTTGTCTTTCTCTGTCTGACTTACATCACTCAGTATGACAATACCTAGTTCCATCCATATCACTGCAAGTGGCCTTATTTTGTTCTTTTTATGGTTGAGTGATATTACATTGTATATATGTACCACATCTTCTTCATCCATTCATTTATCAATGAACATTTAGGTTGCTTCTATGTCTTGACTGCTGTAAATACTGCTGCAATGAACACTGGGGTGCATGGATCTTTTAAAGTACAGTTTTCTCTGGTTATATGCCCAGAAATAGGATTGCTAGATCATATGACAGCTCTATTTTTTTTTTTTTTAGGAACCTCCACATTGTTCTCCACAGTGGCTGTACCAATTTACATTCCTAACAACAATGTAGGAGAGTTCCCCTTTCTTTACCCACTTTCCAGCATTTATTGTTTGTAGATATTTTGATGGCAGCTGTTTTGACTGGTGTGAGCTGATACCTCATTGTAGTTTTGATTTTACATTTCTCTAATAATTAGTGATGTTGAACATGTTTTCATATCCTTTTTGGCTATCTTTACATCTTCTTTGGAAAAATGTCTATTTAGATCTTCTGCCCATATTTTGTGGAGAAGGCAATGGCAACCCACTCCAGTACTCTTGCCTGGAAAACCCCATGGATGGAGGAGCCTGGTAGGCTGCAGTCCATGGGGTTGCGAAGAGTTGGACACGACTGAGCGACTTCATTTTCACTTTTCACTTTCATGCATTGGAGAAGGAAATGGCAACCCATCCAATGTTCTTGCCTGGAGAATCTCAGGGACAGGGGAGCCTGGTGGGCTGCTGTCTATGGGGTAGTGCAGAGTCTGACACAACTGAAGCAACTTAGCAGCAGCAGCAGCAAAAGCTCATATTTTGATTGGGTTTTTCATGGTATTGAGCTGCACAAGCTGTTTATATATTTTGGAGATTAATCTCTTGTCAGTAGCTTCTGTGCCCCCATTCTGCGAGGTTTTTTTTTTTTATTATTATTATTATAAATAGGTGTTGAATTTCATCAAAAGTTTTTCATGCATCTATTGAGATGATCATATTGTTTTTAGTCTTCCGTTTGTTAATGTGGTATATCACATTGATTTTACACGTATTGGAAAATACTTGCATTCCTGAGATAAATTCCACCTGACTGTGGTTTATGATTCTTTTAACGTGTTGTTGAATTTGGTTTGCTAGTATTTTGTTGAGGATTTTTGCCTCTATCTTCATCAGTGATACTGCTCTGTAATTTTCTTTTTTTGTGGTATCTTTGTCTGGTTTTTGTATCCGGCTACTCACCACCTCATAGAATGAGCTTGGGAGTATTCATTCCTCTGCAATTTTAAGAAGTAGTTTGAGAAGCATAGGTGTTAACTCTTTTCTAAATATGTGATAGGATTCACCTGTTAAGCCATCTGGCCTGGACTTTTGTTTGTTTGGAGATTATTCCTCACAGTTTCAATTTTAGTACTTTTGATTGGTCTGTTCATATTTTCTCCCTCTTTTTGGTTCAGTCTTGAAAGAGTATACTTAAGAATCTGTCCATTTCTTTCAGAGTGACCATTTTTATTGGTGTATATTTGCTTGTAGGGCTTCCCTGATAGCTCAGTTGGTAAAGAATCTGCCAGCAATACAGGAGACCCGGGTTCGATCCCTGGGTTGGGAAGATCCCCTGGAGAAGGAAATGGCAAGCCACTCCAGGACTATTGCTGGGAAAATCCCATGGACAGAGGAGCCTGGTAGGCTACAGTCCATGGGGTCACAGAGTCGGACACGAATGAGCGACTTCACTTAATTCACTTAGTTAATGTTGTTAACTGGCAACCATAAGAGGGTAACATGAACAATGGCATATGCAGATAACAATTGTGTGAAGCAAATATGAATACCAAAAACATTATGCTACATAGTTCTTAAATAAAATTTTGTGAATATTCTATTAAAAATATTCAGTTCTGTTCAGTCGCTCAGTTGTGTCCGACTTTTTGGGACCCCATGAATCACAGCACACCAGGCCTCCCTGTCCATCATCAACTCCCAGAGTTCACTCAGACTCATGTCCAT
>SJYQ01048119.1:0-18129 GCA_006410935.1 Redunca redunca
CACCCCCAATATTCTTGCCTGGAGAATTCCATGGACAGAGGAGCCTGGGCGGGCTACAGTCCATGGGGTCACAAGGAGTCAGACTCAATGGTGCAACTAACACTTTCACTTTCATTATCAACATTAATGATCCTGAACTAATTCACATACATCAAAATCTTGATATCCTAATTAGAAAGTTAATAAATATAGGTGGTTTAGGGATCAGAGAGACTTGGGCTTATTTCCAACTTTTCTACTTACTAGATGAGTGAACCTAGAAAAATCACCATCTCAGAGAGTCTATTTCTTCAGGTGTAAACTGATGGTAATGATAGTTCTCATAAATTTTTTTTTATCAAGGTTAAATGAATATTTAGTTAAATATGATCATGGAGCATAATAGTTGTTTAACAAATGGCAACTGTTGGTATTAATTTCTTATTGTTCAAGTCAGTTTCTTAGAGAGGCTTATTAAATCTTGTAGGCACAGTATTATTTCTTTCAGTGCTTTCACATAACTGCATCTTTCTCAACACATAGCCTAATACTGTGATTGACTTGTTTAGGAGAAAGACCAGAGTCTCATCCTTCTCTGTGAGCCAAGAAGCTATCAGATGGGTTCATTTCTAACATGGGGAAACTGAGGCTTAAATGGACTGACTAATTTGAGCAGGAAACCAGTTCACTAAATGGTAGCACCATCTGTCCAATAGTCTTTCCATTAGACTGTCTATGGAAATCTTGGAGGTCTTGATCTGATTCTTTGTTATGATGGAAATATGTTATAAGCTTATCCAATTAGATTGGCTACTAGGCAGAGCCATCACTATGAAAGCTAGGGTGCGAGCCAGTTATGTTAAAGAGGATTTGCATCGCAAAGTAAGAAAGGAGCCAGCTGTCAGTGTGTTTACTCATCAGTCCATTTTGCTATTAAGAGTGAAGGCTCTGAGGTTTTTACTGACATATTGGATTCCAGACAATGGTAATTCTAGCCTGAAGATTTTTGGAAATAAGTGTTTTGAAAGATGCCAACTGAAAGTTTACTTCTAAAATATTTAATGGGTCTCTCTTTGGAGAGATGGGTGTTATGTAAGGGCCAGTGATTACTGCATGCCTTAGACAGGTCTTTAAAAAAGAACCTAAACAAAACAAAACCAAAAAAGCCCCAAACCTTTTCATCTAGGAGGTTTACTCTATTTTTAGCACAGTATGAAAAATCGCAGTTTTGTGATTAGCTCTGTTATCATTAGATTTTGTCCTCTCATCCCTCTTCTCCTCTTTCCTTCTCTCGACTTCTCTCTGGTGAGATTCTAACTGTAGGAGTTAGATTGCTTAATGCCCGCCCAGGGCAAAGACTGAAAGAATTGCGGTATGCAGTCATGCAGTGGTGTGGGTGGGGTGAGAATTTAAGAGAACATTAGGTTCCAAGAAATATAGTTGCCACAAACAGATTTGTAGGACTTCCCTTAGAGCTGGTTAATTAGAATCCTTATTTCCTATGAAATTTGAAGTTCTAAGAGTCTAGTCCAAATAGTGACAGAGATAGCTGCCACATTATACCTACACCAATTGTCCAACAGCCACTTTTCTTTTTAAAAAAGATCTAAGCAACAAAAATATCCCTCTGTATATATCTGATTTTATTTTTAAATGTATTTGATTGAAGTGTAGTTGACAATATATATCATTTAGTTTTAATCTTATTCTATAAAAAATATTTTCAGAAGAGAAATTTAAAAACAAATTATATAAAAATTTTCCTTCAAAGTGAAATCCCAAAGAGCAGTTCACTCTGTTCCTGAAAGACTGGAATTCTTAAAAATGAAACTTTAAGCCATTATGGTACCACAATAGCAACCACCCTCTAAAGGCAGCCCCTGAATAGGGGAAGAATAGTAATTCAGTTGGGAAAGAAAGGTCAAGCCAGATGACTATCTCTAGTTAACTTTGTCCAAGGCTTTATTAACTTACTATGGTTTGCCCATTTGACATTTGATTTTTTATCAAGTTATATTCTTATCTGCCTCTTTTATTTCCATATCTTTTTTGGAAATGGATATAAATGAAATAAAAATCACATCCTTTTGGGGTATGCGGCAGCGCCATTTTCCTTTGTTTGAATTTACTAAATCTCCGTGTGTGAAGAAGACAGAAATGCATTTTATAATGGTCTAATGAAATAAGTATTATGTTTCCTGGAGCTAGTAGTCAGCTCACTTCCAACTGTGAGATGTAAACACTTTCAATTTTGTGTCAAGCTTTGGGTGATCGCTGGTCTTCTCTCTCTTCCCACAAATCTCCCAAGTACAAATGCACATGCTGATGAATGGAATGCAGAGAAATGGTATGCTATGGGTACACAGTGGGTGAAATGTACAGAGAAGCACTAAGGGCATTACAAATAGTAGCCCCCAATGGCAAGTTATTGACTTCCTAACATAGGGCTCAAAATAAAGACGGGTTTGTCCACAAAAAAGAATGTGGTGATTCAGTTTTGTGAATTTGTTTACTGATGATCACTTTTTCCCCTTACGTCTTGACATTCCACCAAAGCAAATTGCATGATCGTCCCCTTGGGAACTAATCCAGAGCTTAGCTTTATTTACAAGTTTCATTATACTAAAGAGCAAAATGTTCTCGCTGATTGAATAGCTATCACATCGCAGCCCACTGATTTCTCTATTTGGGAGAAATATTTGACTCCTATAGAGAAGTCCTAAATGTTAGCTGATTCACAGTTAGTTTTGTTTTTATACTTACTGCAGCCCAAAACACTACATTTCCTTCCTTCTGTCCTTTCTTCCTCTCTCCCTCCCTCCATCCCTTCCTCCCTCCCTTCTTTCTTTCCCTTCTTCTTTTTCTTTTCTTTCTCTCTCTCTCTTCCTTCTTTCTTTTCTTTCTTTTCAGTTTTGTGTTTCGTACTTCAGGGATCCAAGAGGATGAGAAGGATTTCGACTTTGGGGAGTGGAGTGACATTACAGGCTGGAAGTTCCAGTGACAAAAATCATTGCAATGCATACTATATCTTTGATAGTCGCCCTGGCTCTCTAGGACAGATGTGGCCTGGGGAAGATCTTTTAGCACACAATGGTTATTCCAATATCAAAATGTAAATTCAACGATCTACAGAAAAAACATTTTTGAAAAGAGACTAGGATTTTTCCAAAGTCACTTTGATAAGGTATTGCAATACTAGTTGAGAATCCTTGCTTCTCACAACACTTTTACTGCAGCTTTTATTCCTGCTTCTGTCAATAGCCCTTGGTTCATTCCACCAAACAAACAAGTGCTAGCTCATTTGAAGCTTGTAGCCAACATTGTGATTCAAGCAGCATGTGGAATTAATCTCATAGCATGGCCAGAATTACTTTCTCTCTCTCATCCAAGTGTGCACAGAGCTCTTGATTATTACCTGTGTCCTCAAAGTCCATCTGTCCTCTCTCTTTGTCCTTCCTCCCTTTTAACCATAGCATTGTTATTTGTAGGTAAAGCATAACTAAATGGGCCTAGGTATGTTTATGAATTTACCACCCCTCAAAGTGTTTAGGTCAATCTGAATGATATATTTAAGGATGAAAACACTTCCCATAGTCTAAAAGGAATGTGAACTTAAGCATTCATGTTGTGCTGAGTGGTCAACTCATGTACAGAAAGAAGTAACCCTTCAACTTGCTGGACATCAGTAGGATCTTTGTGCGAATTACAGCCTGCATATCACCTGTGTCTGTCAGCTGGTGTTGTATCAGTGCCTCTTTGGTGAGTTGGAAAGATGAATCACTTGGAATGACAAATAAAATCTTGGTTCAAACATGTTGATGGAAATCAAATGATGACTAAAAATCTTTTGAGTTTTAAAAGTCTGTTCAAGTGTGAACCTTTTCAGTGCTATACACCTTAGGGAAATGACTGTTGTGGCATGGTTAAATTCATGTGCTCAGCCAGTATTTGTTGTGTATTTGCCATGACTTGGGCACTGTATATGTGGCTGGCAAGAGGGTTCTAAGTAGCACTGATGCTGTCTCTGCTTTCTTGAGCCTTACATTTTAGTGGTGAAAACAGACACGAAAAAAGTAAACCTGGTTTACCTTTATCTAAAAACATAGTTTTATATAGTGTCAAGTGCTATAGAGAAAATAACTCAGGGCTTTCGGTAAAGTTACTGGTTGGGGTTAGCAGCAATGGTGGGTGTATCTGACTTTGCAGTCCCACGGCCTGTAGCCCCCAAGGTTCCTCTGTCCATGGGCTTTTCCAGATAAGAATACTGGAGTGGGTTGCCAGTTCCTTCTCCAGGGGATCTTCCCAACCCAAGGATCGAACCCCTCTCTTGTGCCTCCTGCATTGACAAGCAGGCTCTTAAGGGGAAGTCATAGGGTATTTATCTAATTTAGACTGAGCTGCCAAGCAAGGCTTCTCTGAGGAGATAATATTTAAATTGTCGTAAGTTGAAAACTCAGGGATCTTTTGGAATTAGATCCCTCTCCTCATAGTTCCAGATCAATGATGCCTTACCTTGTTGGCAGGTAGCAGTCAACTGCTGTCTTCAAGGTCCTTCCTATGATGTTTCAGAAGACATCCATTAGGGATAAGAGCTATGAGTTTATTTCCACTAGAGGCTTGCTCTGGAGGTCATCCTGTCCTGATCATTCTCCTTAATGAATTAAATAAAAATATAGGTCTAAAACATGAAAATTTTAGAAGCACTTTCAAAAGTTTATAAAAGATAGTATTTGAATGAGACACAGGTGTATAATTGTATGGCTCAATTATGACTCATTCTTTCCCAGATATTTATAGAGGAGAGGGAGCGTGAGTAGGCAGGGGGAACAGACTGTGGTACAGGTCTGCCACCTGTGAAAGGAGATGGGAAAGGAAAGGATTGTGTAGAAAGACTTCAGAGCTCACTGCAGTTTTGAAAGAGTCTTGGATAGGCTGATGGGAGTTCCTGGGTCAAGGGAGTCCCATGTCAAAATAGCTGCATTTGATCAGTCAGTCCACGTCTCTGCTGCGGAGCCCCATGGTGGAGACAGAGCTGATTTAAGAGAGCTCCAGGGTGTATAATGGAGAGGGCAATGGCACCCCTCTCCAGTACTCTTGCCTGGAAAATCCCATGGATGGAGGAGCCTGGTAGGATGCAGTCCATGGGGTCGCTAAGAGTTGGACACGACTGAGCAACTTCACTTTCACTTTTCACTTTCATGCATTGGAGAGGGAAATGGCAACCCACTCCAGTGTTCTTGCCTGGAGAATCCCAGGGACGGGGAAGCCTGGTGGGCTGCTGTCTATGGGGTCGGACGGAGTCAGACACGACTGAAGCGACTTAGCAGCAGCAGCATGGTGTATGACAGGCTTCCCAGGTGATGCAGTACTATAGAATCTGCCTGCCAATGCAGGAGACCGAGAGACTCGGCAAAAACAACTTTATGGAGGTATAAGTCACATATCATATAATTTACCCATTAACGAGAATTTTTAGTATATTCACCATTGTTTATCCATCACCACAATCAATTTCAGAACATATTTATTACTTTAAAAAGGAACCCATGCCCTTTATCCATCACCCTCAGTCTTCTTGTATGTGTAGCCCTAGGCAACCACTGACACAGTTTCTGTCTCTATAGATTTGCCTGTTCTGGACATTTCCTATAAATGGAAGTATGAAATATATGGCCTTTTGTTTCTGACTTTTATTTAGCAAAATGTTTTTAAGTTTATTCATGTTGTAGCATATATCAGGACTTCATATATTTTTGTGGCCAAATAATATTCCATTGTTTGAACATACCATATTTTATTTATCTGTTCATCAGTTGATGGATATTTCAGTTGTTTCCACCTTTGGTTATTAAAAATAATGCTGGTGTGAGTATCACTCAAAATTTCTACTCCATCTTTTCATTTTTCTACCCAGAGCTTCTTCTTCCTCATATCTAAATCCAGAGATAGGGAAGCATGAGAATAGTCTAATGATTACAATTCATACTCAGGGGTAGATAAGTGAGGCACTAGATGCATTTTAAAAGAGGAGCATTTATGACTCAAGTAAATTTTGAATTAAAGAGGTAGGTGCAGATAGTTCTTTTTGAGAAATGAAATCTTCCTAGTGCCCCTTTCTCACACTGTCTGCCACCTGTCACTGTTCTCTCCACACCCACACAATTCCCGAAGAAGCAGTTTAGCAGTCGTTTCTGAAAAGCTGCAGATTCTTTCAACAGTTCTGTGTTTAATCCTTTCTTATTTTCTTCTGGTCACATCCTATTTTTCTCCTCTATAGTAATTTTTTTCTGAGTGAATAAAAAGATTATTATTCTGAATCTTGTCATTACCCATGATTGTAATGTTTTCATCATCTCTTCCCCCTCTATGACCATTACTTCCTGTCGTCTCCCTCCCTCCTTCTGGAAGTGTGATTCCAACAATTTGATTTTACCTAGATCTGCAATCCGTGGGTCTCATTTACCTTTTCACTGTCACCCTCTCTATGACCTCTCTTCACTCTTGATCAAGCTTGAATTCCATTTGCAAACAGGATATCACACCTGTGTATATTTCCCTGCCTGTTTTGATTTCAGTGTTCTTCCTCATAAAAGCCTCTAAATCCATTTGTCTCCTACATACTTACACCAATGAATCAACAGGACAAGAGAAGAAAAAAGTACCTTGCCTCACTATATAATTTGCACTGATTTGTCCCACTGTAAATTGACTACTTCACGTGGGCCTCTGATGCTTGATATTTCCTGGAAATGGAATGATTCCTGGAAATGGTTTTCCTAGTCTACTGGCTATCCCAGTTTTCTAGCTATTTTTTTTTTCGTATCTCTCCTCAAACCTCAAATACCTCCCCCATCATCCTCAGTCACATCTGAAGGAAAGTTCTCCAGCCTCTAACCCCCAGTTATATCTGTCTGCAGCATCTGCATCCTTTAGCTTGACCCTATACATGTGTTTCTATTGTTTCTCCTTAGACAGAAAGCTAGTCTTCCTATTTGTGTGATGGATCCCGTCTTTTTTTCCTGCCAAAGATCATTTTGTTATTGTTGTTCAGTCACCAACTCATGTCCCACTCTTTGAAACCCCATGGACTGCAGCACTCCAAAGATCAGAGTCCCAACAATTCTTCCCTCTCACTCTCTCTGCTTCCTCAGTTTTCCACTTTCTTAGAACATTATTACCAATATACAGATATACTATTTATTATATTTTGTATCTTAAAACAAATAATGAAAATCAAAGCTTTCTACTCAGTCCACTCTTCTTGCTAGTTACCACTCCATTTCTTTGCTTTCTTTTGCAGCAAAACTCTTTGAAATAGTTGCCTCTATTTGCTGCCTTCTTGAAATCTCCACTCAAAGAGCTAATCAATATCATAAACAATATATCCAAAATTGAATATTTGGTCTTCACTCCTGCAATAGTTTTCCATTTGTCTCCTTTTCAGTTGATGGAAACATCACTGTTTTAACTGCTCGTTCTGAGCAGTTAAAAGGGATACCCTTGATCTGTTTCTCTCTTGCCCTATATCCAATCAGTTGGAAAATCTCATTTGCCCTACATTTAAAGTTTGTGCTTTATCTGATCAATTATTATCATCTCTATCATTGGCACCCCAGTACAAGCCCTCTGTTGTTTCTCATCCCACATTGGTCTCCCCGTTTCCATCCTTGTTTCTTACCATTTGTTTCAACAAGGATTGATCCTTGTAAAGCATAAGGTAAATCATGTCACTTTTCTGCATATAACCTTCAGTGTAAAAGCCAAAATACTAACAACAGCCTACATAGCCCTGCATGAATTGAGCCCCTAATAATCTCTGACCTCATTTTCTCCTTGTTTCTCCTGCTTACACAGCTGATGTGCTCTACCTCAAGACCTTTATACAGGCCTCTGCCTGGACTTCTCTTTCTCTAGAAATCCACATGGCCAGCTCTTTCACTTCTGGGAGCCTTTCAAACATCACTTTCTCAATTATGTACACCTAGGTTCCTCTATTTAAAATTGTAAAGCATCTCCACCCTGTTTGTCTCACCCTGTTCTATTTTTACATAGTGTTTGGCACCTTCTTACTTCTATATATTATATAATTTCATTGTTTTAATTTAATTACTTGATTTTAAACATTTTTAATTATTATTTTTGTCTGTGTTGTGTGTAGAACTCAGGATCTTAGTTTCCTAACTAGGGATTGAGCCTGTGTCCCCTGCATTGGGAGCATGGAATCTTAACAGTGAACTGGCAGAGAAATCCCCAAATGGCTGTTTTTTATTTTTTATTGTCTGTCTTTTTCTACTAGAATGTAAGCTCCATGAAGTCTGGGATTTTTGACTGCTTTATTCATAAGCATTTAGATACTCAACTTTTATTGGGTCAATATTTGATCATAAATTACTCTGGGAAGTTGAGAAATTTAGTATAGCCTATTAAATTTAGTGATCAAATTGCTCTATTATGTGAAATATCAATTTTTCTTTGAAAGTTTGGTGCAGGAATCACATATTAAATCTGAAGCTTATTTTTAAAAGATGTATATAAATATACATATTATATTTATCACCTACATTGCCACCTCTGCCATAAGCTTTCATTGACATGGTTGCTGTTTTCAGTTTGCTATAGAAAAATATTTGTTTTAACTTACATTATATTTAAAAGCAGTATTCGTTTGATAACTAAAACCTAAAATCATGCATTTGTTTTAAAAAGAGAAGTTTAAAACAGTGGTATTAGCTTTGTGTCCTGGAATTTGGCATTGAGGACTCCCTGGAATTCTCCAACTGCTGAGACCTAGCTGAGAGCTAAGAATAGTGCCGAGCATAAACTTCTATAGAGGCAACTGTGAAAGGAATTTTTAGAAGCAGTGTGAGACTGTAGACTTGTCAAAGAGTTTGGAAAATGGCAGACTTTAATTGTCAAATAGAACATATTTTTAGTTTATATTTTACAGTCCTAAATTTGTAAGGAAATTTGTGGAAAGCTTGTAGAATCCTGCCTCCCAGTTTTATTAATTCTCTATTCATTCACATTTTGTTTAACATTATTATGAGGGAACATAGGGCCAAATCTGTATTTGGCAAAAGGCGTATACTTATTGCCACATTTTACGGAGTACCTTCGAGGTTCCCCAGAAATGCATGCGGCAATTTTATTTGACTTTGGATTATAGTTTGCTGAATTCACTTTAGACCTGGTATCCTCATTTTTGTTTGTTACCTTCTAGGCTAGATTCAAGGAATGTCTAGCAGAATCTGGGAAATGGAATGATACTGATTTGGTTTCCTTCCATCTGCCCTTCCACTATTCTTATTTTCTCTTTCAGCATCTTGATCCCTGTGGCCAGTTTCATCATGAAAGAATCCCACAAAGCTCTGGTCTCCCCAGAAAATGTTTGTGTCCTGGTCCTACTTGCCTCTTTCCCCTTCAGTGGAAATCTTTTCTTCTTCTTCTTTTTTTAAGGATGTATTTCATTTTTGGTTGCCCTGGGTCTACGTTGCTGGAGCAGGCTTTCTCTAGTTACCATGAGCAGGGGCTGCTCTTCCTTGTGGTTTGTGGGTGTCTCACTGTAGTGGCTGCCCTGTTGCAGAGCACAGGCTCTAGGCACACACACGCAATCGTTACAAGCACGGGCTCTACTTGCTCTGCGACGTAGAATCTTCCCAGACCAGAGATCAAACCTGCTTTTGCTGCATTGGCAGGAGGATTTCTATCCACTGTATACCACCAGGGAGTCCAGAAATGTGTTCTTAACGGGCTGATAGTTGGTAGGGGGCGGGGAGGGGGGAGTTAGCCTACATTTTTGTTTTGGTAAAATAAGGAAATTGGTCTAGATGCTAACCAAGACCCCGTCCTGCTCTAAAACCCTGTGACTCTGTGAGCCTTTCTTTTCCGTTCACAGTCAAAACTACTGATAATAAACTTTCTTGAGAAAACTGCCATTTTCACCATATTTGTGAAATTATCCTTTTTGTTTTGTTGATCTCTCTCTCTCTCAGGAATATTATTTGGATCTAAAAGAGTTTTCTGCTGATAGCACATTTCATAGAAGACTGGTCAGTCCCAGGCCTGGTTTCTAGGTGTTCGGATTTCAAGCTCATAACTGGGACTGCTGGGCAGTTTGGTGCATTTCTCACTCTTGGTAAAGGCTCTGATTTAAAGCCACCCTGCTTTAAATAAGCAGGTGCTTCTCCATTTTTAGACTTAGCATGGACGACTGAGTGATCGATAGAATCGTTTATTAGAAGGTGCAATATTGCTGCTACTATGATGGTTTTCTAGGCTTGGTTCTTGCAAGCAGTTCACGTGAGCACACACCATAGACTAGAAAGAAGTATATGAAAGGCATTGTCCATGCTGAAACTCACAGGCCTCTGCTGAGATTAACTGTTAGCAAACTCCCCTTAAGATCCATGAATATAAAGTACTCCAGGGAATGCAAAAGATTACAGTCATTACCCTGATGAAAAGCTGAGCTAATTTTGCCTGGTTCTGGCCCTCCGGTTTCAGGGAGTCTAGCTATTCCAAACCCGTTGCTTAAACGACACCGCATGATGACGACATCCAGAGTGTGATCAGCTGCTCGTCAGATGCTGGGCCCCCCAGCGTTTCCTTTCCAGCTCACAGATACCTCTCTGGAATTTAAAACACCTTCTGAAACAGGGACCTTCCATCTCTTGTCAGTCATCCCTGCTTTGTAGCTGGTCAGTCGCTGTCCCCAGAGGGTGGAAAGACATACAGCCTCAGACACATGAATCCACAGTGAGCCCTGTGGAGCCACACGGGGGAGGAAAGGGCAACAGGTGCTGGCACCCAGGGCACGGGCGGAAACGTGCTGTCACAGTGAGGGATTCGGGGTTTGCAGGCAGACTACCTGCCGAGCAAACTCATTAAGCTTCATGTTCTTTTCCAGAGCTTTCTTCTTTTGTTTCTGTATGACTGGCAGACACCCACAGTCACGCTTGATTGTAGTATTACTTTCTTCGTTACCAAGGCAGCTTTATTACTGAAACCCAGTGAAATATTGTAAAGAAAATAGTTGTGATGTGTCACTAAAGAGCCCCAATGAAGGAAAATAAATTCTTAATAAAAGAGAGGTGATGATATAGGTCAAAGTTTAACACTAGATACTGCTGTCTTTGGGATACAGAATGAAATTGGAAGGCATTGGGGAAAGGATTTGGAATACAATGTTTTAGTTAAACTATTGTTTCAGTGCACGGATAAAAGTGGGGAGTTGAGGTTAACCAGAACCTAAATGACTGGCAGTATTCACTTAGGTAATATCTGTTAAAGGGCCTGGCATTTCCTGAAGAGGAGGAGGAGAAAAAGGGCTAATAGTTCCTAAAATCCTCCCGCCTCCGAATGGTTAATCCTCAGGAAGCAGCTTCCATGGGTCATTACTGCTGTGACTGAGAGAGTAATTTACAAATAATGAAGGTCCGGTACAGCACAGGTCGATAGCCCTGAGTGCTCACCCATCAAGACCTCTTTGAGGAAACTTGCCCCATCTGAGTCCTGTTCATGATTCTTAATGGCAGAGATACTTGGTATATTCTTTGAAGAGTTTAGTTTCACTGGTGTACACTAATGTGCAGAACTTGAGTGAAGTTTGGAAGATGAGATAAGAAAAGGGACTTATATGTTCAAGTATCAGCACAGAAAATCCATATAGTATATTAACTGTATTTTATTCTTTATAAAGTGATTCCATCCTTCACTCTACAACTTTTTTTTCCCTTTAAAACACAATTCTTTTTCTTAACTAAAGTTGCCTTGCTGTGACTTGCTCACTCCATTAGAGAAAGCCTATTTATAACACATACAGCTTAGTGTGGATTGGAAATTCTGACTCATCCATTCTCATTTTTAATGATTACCTAGACTGAATATTTGCCTACTGGCAACGCTTAGTCTTTGCTATGGAAAAGGTACAGTGACCAAATTTTGGTTCTAAGGCACTAATAAGAGCTAGAAATCATTTTGTTTTATTTTGTTTTTTAGAAATCATTTTGTAAACAATATTATGCTTAGCCTGTATCTCTAAGATGTTTTCCACCCTCTTGAGATGTAGTCTTGAATGTAATAATAGTGATAATAACATTCGGTGAGAACTTGCTTTGTACCAGATGGTATAAATTCTTTACATATGTTGACACACTTAATTTTCAGAGCAACCCAGTGAGCTAGTCTTATTAGAAAGATCTCAAGGGAAGGGCTGAATGGCTATCTGGGTTTAATAGATGGATCAAGTGTTAAAGGAGGGCAGATTGATGCTGAATGTCAGGTGGTGGATGCCTTTTCAAATCTAGTTGCCCTGGCACAGGGTTCTGTTCTTGGGACAATGGCTAAGCATGTGAGGATTAAAGAGGTATAATATTGAGACGCAAGTGTGGGGAAACACTGTGGCCATGACTGAAATCTGGTCCAGTATGGGTGTCACTGACCCCACGTTAATAAATTAATAAAGTAAAATAAATAAAATGCTCACCGCACTGATATTTGTCCTTTATTTTATTTAATTTTCTTGGTTACACCACCCAGCATGTGGGAACTTAGTTCCCAGACCAGGGATCAAACCCAAACCCCTCCCATTGGTCAGAATCTTCACCACTGGCCTGCCAGGGAAGTCCCTGATACTCATCTTTTAGATAGTTCAGGGATTCTGTGACGGTGAACCCAGTTATAGGCCTAGTAGATTGATGGCTCTTTCCATTCTCGCCTTCTCCTAGCATTTAGGAGAGCAAATGACCCCCGAACTGAACTGTGAAAGCCCTTAGAATTCTTGGATAATTCAGCGTTAGGATGAGATGCCATTTTTAGGAGAGAGATGCTAGACTTCCTGCTAAGGCAGATACAGTTTCTATCAACAAATTGGAAAGGTAAAATAAGTCTGATTATATTTATGCCAGAGGCTGGATTTTCCTCTATGAATATCCATTTTGGTGGGTCAATGCCTTGTCTAGAAATCTCCAATGACCTTCCGTTACATATGGTATCAAACTTAAATTCCTCCCACCAGCCACCAGAGTACTTTGCTGCTAGTTGTTCTTTTGGGATGCAGTATGGACATTCTGTTGAATCCAAGTACAGATCTTCCACTATTACAGGGTTATGATAAACTCATGGTCAACAGAAACTATTGTAAGTCGAAAATGGATTTAATACCCTAACCTACCAAACATCATAGCTTAACCGAGCCTACCTTAAATGTACTCAGAATATTTTTATTAGTCTACTTTTCATTAAAATCATCTAACACAAAGCCAATTTTTAGTAAAATGTTACTATCTCATGAAATCTGTTGAATCACTGGACTGCAAGTGAGACACAGAATGGTTGTATGGGTGCAGAATGGTGCTAACTGTGTTGGTTGTTTATTCTCATGATCGTGCGGCTGCCTGAGAGCTGTGTCTCACTGACGCTGCCTAGTAACAGGAGCGGGTATCTACTGTATATAGCTAGTGTGGAAAAAGAGCAAATTTCACAATTTGAAATGTGGTTTCACTTTGGCACCATCACAAAGTTGAAAACCTGTCAAGTAGAACCACCGTTAGGGCCTATAGTCTCACTTCTGTTTCCAAACTATGCTGTGCTTCCTGACTTGAAACTTTGCTCATGATTTTTTCTGTATCTTCAAAAGAAACAGTTCCTCCTTCTCTCATAATCCATATTAAACTCCTCCGCTAAAACCTCCTGTCCTTGGTGAAGTTTTTCTCTACTGCAAGCAAATCTCTTCCATCTCTAAATGTCTATGGCCTTTACTATCCACACTGGTCCTTTGTTTCCATGAGAATAAAGTGCTAGCTATCATTAATGACCTACTTTGTTTATTTATATATTTTCATTTAAAATTTTTATTTGTTTATTTTATTTTTGGCTGTGCTGGGTCTTTTCTCGTGCTTTGCTCTAGTTGCAGAGAGCAGGGTGGGGTGGAGTTGGATGAGGGGGCAGGGATGGGGTGTAGGGGGACTACTCTGTAGTTGTCCTACCAGGGTTTCTCATCTTGGTAGCTTCCCTTTTGCAGAGCAGGGGCTCTAGGGCACTCAGGCTTCAGCAGTTGTGCCTCCTGGGCTCTGGAGCACAGGATCAGTAGTTGCGGCTTAATTGCCCCATGTCATGTGGGATCTTCCTGGATCCAGGTTTGAACCCTTGTTTCCTGCATTGGCAGGCAGATTCTTCTACTACTGAGTCATCAGGGGAGCCCTTTATCTTTTTTTTTTTTTTTAACAAAGCTTTAAATTCTGAGAGGACAAGACTACAGAACTAACATTTCTTTTGTATTCTCCAATCGGCAACTTGATGAGAGGGAGGAAAGCTATGCATTGAACCAGAAGATCTGGATTCCAGTGATGCCTCTGCCATTTCCTATTGTGAGCTTAGGTGACTTTTTCAAGCCTCAGCTTCTTTATCTATAAAATGGACTTAATAGTCACTCTCTGACAGGGTTACTCTGAAAATGAAACATGATAGGGTATCTGAAAGTAACTGCAAGAACCAAGCACATGTAAATTATTAAGAATGTGTGATCATAAAATCTTTTGAAAATGAATGACTATTACACAGTCATATTTCCTTTTCTATTTAGTTAAATAATTTGGCTGCTCCAAGTCTTAGTGGCAACATGTGGGTTCTAGTACCTCGACTAGGGATCAAACCTGGGCCCCCTGCACTGGGGTCATGGAGTCTTAGCTGCTGGACTACCAGGGAAGTCCCTAACCATACTTTTCTAACTGCAAGAATTTACGCCATTTCAATATCTTCATTAGGGACAGCAGAATATCTTAGAATACTTTGTCTTCATTTTAAATTCCCCAGTGAAAACCATGACCTTCCTTTAAGCATCATTTGTTTTCTTAAGCAGCCTGGTCCCTGTGGTTAGTCACACCAGAGGTGTCCTATCTATCATCTTCAAGTTCTTTCCCCTGCTGATCTCCTACATTTCCAATTTTGCTGTGTTTGTTCTCTATTGCTGCATAATAAATCACTCCAAAATGTGGTGCCTTGAAATATTAAGAATCACTTATTATCCCTCATTGTTTTGTGGAATTTAGGAGGAGCATATCATGACACTGCAAATCAGATGTCAGTGTGGCTCCCATCATCTGACGGTTTAGCAGAGGCTGAAGATCCACTTCTAAGATGGTTTAGTTACATAACTGTTGCCTGGGCACCTCAGTTCCTCCCCACATGGGTCTCTCCACAGGACCAGAGTTTCCTCATGGCACTGCACAGGAGGAAAATCTTTTTTTTTTTTTTCCTTCTAAGTTCTAAGCCATATCAGAGATGTGCTATCTAGTAGCTTCTAAATTCTAGTCTGGGGCACCTGTAACAAAAGACAGGTTAATAAGAGAAAAACAGAAGTTTATTAACATGTATATCATTGGGGAGAAAGAAAAATTCTTCCTCTACCTGTTTAGTTTCTTTGGCTGTTCTAAAAATAAAATTGACATAAGATAGATTAATAGGATGAAAATAAATTATTTACATATGTACAGGGACCCAGAAAGACATTGACACCTAAGGGCAGGTCTGGCCATTATGGTTAATATATCCTCTTGAGCTAAGGAGTGGGATAGGAGCCTGGGGCTTCAAAGGGAGGAGGTTGATTCACAGGACAGTAAGAAAAGCACATTTGGTAATTGGGTATTTGTCTGGCCACCCAGATAGGTCACTCAGATAAGATGTTCTCTCTGGTGATACTGTCCCCTGGAGAAGGAAATGCCAACCTGCTTCAGTATTCTTGCCTGGGAAACCCCATGGACAGAGGAGCCTGGTGGGCTACTCAACTTAGTGACTGAACAACAACAACTGGTAATATTGTAGCTCTCTTTCCGGGCTAGGTCCTTATCTAAATTGTCTACTTGTCAAAGTGGCATATTTTGGAGAGGCTGATTCTGAACCCCTTCAATATCTCACACTGTTCCTCTAGCTCTGAAAACCTATGAGCAAGTTTTCTGTCCCCTACAATGCCCGGTACCCAACAGTCATTAGAGAGGCACAAGATAATAGCAACTCAAACTCTTCAAAAAGGGCAAAAACACGAAACACACACAGAGTCAGTGGTCTATAGCACTTTTACATCCAGGTAGGCACACATTGACAATTCTTTGATGAGTGCTCAGCTCTGCTCAGCTCTACTGCCTTGGAGGGATACTCCAAGACTCTTGCCTCTGCTACCTGGGCTCCAGATTCTGTCTTCTGAGCCTTCCTTCCACTTCCATAAGAAATGGCTGGTATTTGCACTTGAGAGGTTTTCTCAACCTGCTTCTTGCCCATAGTGGTTCAGGGATCCAAAGGTCTCTCATTTACCGTCTTAGTCCCTTAAATTCAAGAAGACATAATTCTTTATAAATTTTGTGAGTTTTTAGTGAATCAACTATAATCCACTTGACAAAAGGCATGTACATGTATACTTCTTTTCTTTCTTTTTTTTTTTTTAAATTTTTTGACATTTTTATTTTAACTTTAGTTTACTTTACATTACTGTATTGGTTTTGCCAAACATTGACTTCTTTTCAAGATAGCAGTCTCTTCACCTTGAGCTTCCTGTGAGCATACTAAGAAACATCACCTTTCAGGGTCTTAGAGGGATTTTTTTAAAGAAATGAATTTGTGAGACTTAGTCTCAGACCTTAGAGGACCTTTTGTCTGACTGAATAACTTTCCCAGATGCTGTCTTAGATCTTTCTAAGTTCTTAAGAAAGGATCTCATTTTTTTTTTTTTTACTGTATTTGATCTCTGTTCTGAAGTCTCCTCTTAATTTGAGAAGCTTGGAAGTGCTGAGAATAAGATTTCATTTTTGAACTCAGCAAGTCTTAGCTTCTTTTTACAGTTAAATATTGTTCTTCATTCATCTCTCCTGTTACATTTTACTATGAGGGACACAAAGAAGCCAGGTGGCACTTTTAGCACCCTGCCTAGAAATCTCCTTTGCTAGATTATTGAGTTCATCAGGTATACTTTCTACTTTGCCCATCACTGCAGGCAGCAGACGCCTAAATTACCTGCCACTCCATTATAAGGACATTCTTTCCCCCAGCTCTCCATAACATTTCCCATGTTTTCTTTTTTTCTTTTCCTTTTAAATTATACCTTCTTTTTAAAAAACAATTGTGTGCATTCTATTGGCATATAATTGCTGATAGTAGTCTCTTATGATCCTTTGTATTTCTGTGTTGTCTGTTGTGATCTCTCCATTTTCATTTCTAATTTTATTGATTTGATTTTTCTCCCTTTGTTTCTTGATGAGTCTGGCTAATGGTTTGTCAATTTTATTTATCCTTTCAAAGAACCAGCTTTTGGCTTTGTTGATCTTTGCTATGGTCTCTTTTGTTTCTTTTGCATTTATTTCTGCCCTAATTTTTAAGATTTCTTTCCTTCTACTAACTCTAGGGTTCTCCATTTCTTCCTTTTCTAGTTGGTTTAGGTGTGCTGCTAAGTCGCTTCAGTTGTGTCTGACTCTGTGCGACCCCATAGATGGCAGCCCACCAGGCTCCCCCGTCCCTGGGATTCTCCAGGCAAGAATACTGTAGAGTTAGGTTATTTATTTGACTTTTTCCTTGTTTCTTGAGGTATGCCTGTATTGCTATGAACTTTCCTCTTAGCACTGCTTTTATAGTGTCCCACAGATGAATGGATAAGAAAGCTGTGGTACATATACACAATGGAGTATTAGCCATTAAAAAGAATACATTTGAATCCATTCTAATGAGGTGGATGAAACTCCCGCCGATTATACAGAGTGAAGTAAGCCAGAAAGAAAAACACCAATGCAGTATACTAACACATATATATGGAATTTAGAAAGATAGTAATGATAACCCTGTATGCGAGACAGCAAAAGAGACACAGATGTATAGAATGGACTTTTGGACTCTGTGGGAGAGGGAGAGGGTTGGGTGATTTGGAAGAATGACATTGAAACATATATACTATCATGTAAGAAGTGAATCGCCAGTCTATGTTCGATACAGGATACAGGAGGCTAGGGGCTGGTGCACGGGGATGATCCAGAGAGATGATATGGGGTGGGAGGTGGGAGGGGGGTTCAGGATTGGGAACTCATGTACACCCGTGGCTGATTAATGTCAATGTATGGCAAAACCAATACAGTATTTTAAAGCAAAATAAAGTAAATGTAAAAATTAAAAAAA
>SJYQ01048160.1:0-18660 GCA_006410935.1 Redunca redunca
GCCCACAGACCATCTGCAGAGTTTAGCCTTTATGGTGTGGTAAGTCAAGGCCTAACCACCCTTAGCTCTGTGCCCCCAGGACTTTGTGTGTTCATTTCCTGGGGCTGCCGTCATACTACAGACTCAGGCTTAAACCAACATGCATTGACCCTCTTAGTTCTAGAAGCAGGAGTGTGGAATCAGTTGGTCCAGTCCAAAAGCAAGGTGTCTGCCAGGGCCCTGCCGCCTCCAGGGCCTCGGTGTCCTTGGCTTGTGACCACATCACCACAGTCTGTGTGTCTCTTCACACAGAAGCCTCTCCCCTGCTGTCTGTGTCAAAGTGCTCTCTGTCTCCTCATGACGACACAAGACAACCCCTCCTTGGGTGATCCAAGATCATCTCTGTCTCAAGGTCCTTCATAATCCCACCTGCAAAGTCCCTTTTGCCATGTAAGGAACCATACTCGGGTTCTGGGGATTCGGATGTGGACATCTCTGGGGGTCAATAGCTAGCGTTCCACAACTCCCCAGGTATTTCTGTCAACACTTGCTTCACCCAAGCAGCAGGAGAGAGGAAGTCTGGCTGGCTTCAGCTCCCAGGTTGGAAACTTAGGTAACATGGCTCAGTCTCAGGAATGATGGTCACCATCTATTCTGTTGGTTAGGAGTCTCTGGTCTAAGCCACACACCGACAGGAGGGGATTACGCAGCGCATGTGGGATGTGGGATTTTGGAGTGCCTTAGGATCTGTCCACCGCAGGCTTGAGTTCAGTCAAGTCTCCCAGCCAACCAGAGGGGTCTGATTGAGCAGCCTCTGTGAAGTGCAGGCATGTTCAAAAGTGAATCATCAGGTTCCAGGTCTGGCAGGAGTCTTGGCATCTCGGGTCTTTACGGACCCTCAGTCTCAGTTTATGCCAATCCATTTGAGCAAGAATTCTTCAGAGAAAAATCTAAGACTTTACCAACATTCTGGAATGTGCTTTTGGCAAAATTATTTTTTTGGCTGCGTAGCGTACATGATCTTAGTCCCCTGACCAGGGACAGAACCCGCGCCCCCTGCAGTGAAAGCATGGAGTGTTAACCACCAGACCACCAGGGAAGTCCCTCAGCAAAGTCTTAATGCTCCACGGTGCCAGTTAAACCTGTTCCCTCCTTGTCTGCGATGAGCAAGGATGGGCTGGTGGCCCCCAGCTCAGCGAGGAGGATGAAGTGGTCCCCATCTGGGCTGCTGTTGAAGTCATCTGAGGGTCTTTCTCCCTGATACCTTCCTCCGACCCCCCCCTCCCCCCAACAAAATAAACTCTGAAAATTCACCTAGGTTGGTAGTTGTCAACAGAGGAAACCTTACCCCCATCAGGGGACGCTAGGTGATATATGGAGATATTTTTGGATGTTGGGACTGAAGGATGCTCCTGGCATCAAGTGGGTAGGGACCAGGGTTGCTGCTCCACACTCCAAAGGGTTTGAGAAATATTGGTCAAGTCCAGGCATTCTCGTGAATTTATTTAGTGAGCCCCTTACTGGTTCTGCGGGCTTCTCAGGTGGCTCAGTTGTTAAGAACCCACCTGCCAATGCAGGAGACACAAGAGATGCAGATTCGATCCCTGGGTTGGGGAGATCTGGAGGAGGAAATGGTAACCCACTCCAGTATTCTTGCATGGAGAATCCTGTGGACAGAGGAGTCTGGTGGGCTACAATACATGGGGTCCCAAAGAGTAGGACACAGCCAAGCAACTGAGCATGCATATGCTACTAGTTCTGCATTTTATTTTTACTTATTTTTCTGGCTGTGCTGGGTCTCAGCTGTGGCAAATGCAGTCTTTTTTGTTCTTGCTATTGTTGCGGCATACAGACTCTTAAGTTTCAGCATGCAGAATCTAGTTCCATGCTCACGGATTGAACCCAGGCCCCCTGCCTTAGAAGAGTTTTAGCTACTGGACCACCAGGAAAGTCTACCAGGTTCTGTGTATTAAGCAAGCATCTCAGGGGATTGGGACAGACCTGTTTGGAGAAGCCCACGCTGAGCATCACTGTTGGCCCAGGAATAGGAGTCATGTTTTCCAGGAGCATCTAACATGGCCCGTAGGTCTTCTTAGATGGTCTGGGTCCTTCCCTCCCATCCCGTGTGCCCATCTCAGGGAGGCCCTGCACAGCCTCTTCTAAACTGACCCCATTCCCAGTCTAAGTGTACAGGAAAGATCCAGAAACGTTCTGTTTTGGAACCACTGGAAGCGTGGGGAAGAGGGAAATGAAGGATTTTTAAAAAAAGGGAGTCACTGTCAGCATCTCATCCCAGAAGCCAGTGGTTGCTCTAGGTAACCCGAAGAGATTTGTGTCCTGGAGAATCGCTGCTTGATCCACACGAGCGCTGCTGTTGTTCAGTCCCTAAGCTGTGTCTGACTCTGTGACCCCATGGACTGCAGCACACCGGACTTCCCTGTCCTTCACTATCTCCCAGAGTTTGCTCACATTCATGTCCATTGAGTCAGTGATACCAATCAACCATCGCATCCTCTGTCGCCCATAGGATATTTCTGAATATTACTGTCAGAAATGTATTTAATGAAGAAAAAAAAAAGGCAATTAAACAGATTTAGCATAAGTCACGCCTTGGAGAAAGCTTCCAGGAGTGGGTTGAGTCTTGAGACAAGGCAGCTGCTGCTACAGTCCATGGGGTCAGGAAGACTGTTCTCTGCATCCCCATACCCTTGGTGCAGAAATCCTAGGAGCTAAATGGCAAATCCCACCCCGATTAAGTCCAGTGGAGCAATGAGGTGGAAACAAGGTGTGTCTCTCTTTTGCAGAAGCAAGAGGACTCACCCAGGAGCAGTTCTGGCTCCTAGAGACACCAGGTGATGTCTGGGAAACAGACATCTGTGCTTATCACCCTGGGGGCCAGGGATGCTGCTCCACACCCTACAGTGCTCAGGCTGACCCAAATCTGAGAATGATCCTGCCTTGAATATTAGCAGGGCCCAGGCTGAGAAGCCCTGCCCTACAGCACACAGTAGACCCTTGATAAACGTGTCAAAGAAACAAATATACCAAACCATTTTGCCAGCAGTAAAACATAATTTGTTCAGGAGAATTCCCTGGTGATCCAGTGGTTGAGACTCCATGTTTTCACTGCCAACGGCCCAGGTTCATTCCCTGGTGAGGGATCCATGATCCCTCAAGCAGCTTCAGTTCAGTTCAGTTCAATCGCTCAGTCATGTCCGACTCTTTGCAACCCCATGAATCGCAGCACGCCAGGTCTCTCTGTCCATCACCAACTCAGGGATTTTACCCAAACTCATGTCCATCGAGTCCGTGATGCCATCCAGCCATCTCATCTGCTGTCGTCCCCTTCTCCTCCTGCCCCCAATCCCTCCCAGCATCAGAGTATTTTCCAATGAGTCAACTCTTCGCATGAGGTGGCCAAAGTATTGGAGTTTCAGCTTCAGCATCAGTCCTTCCAATGAACACCCAGCACTGATCTCCTTTAGGATGGACTGGTTGGATCTCCTTGCAGTCCAAGGGACTCTTAAGAGTCTTCTCCAGCACCCCAGTTCAAAAGCATCAATTCTTCGACGCTCAGCTTTCTTCACAGTCCAACTTTCACATCCATATACATGACCACTGGAAAAACCATAGCCTTCACAACAAAGACGGACCTTTGTTGGCAAAGTTATGTCTCTGCTTTTTAATATGTTATCTAGGTTGGTCATAACTTTCCTTCCAAGGAGTAACTACAGCCTTGTCTAACTCAATGAAATTAAGCCATGCCGTGTGGGGCCACCCAAGACGGATGGGTCATGGTGGAGATATCTGACAGAATATGGTCCACTGGAGAAGGGAATGGCAAACCACTTCAGTATTCTTGCCTTGAGAGCCCCATGAACAGTATGAAAAGGCAAAATGATAGGATACTGAAAGAGGAACTCCCCAGGTGGGTAAGTGCCCAATATGCTACTGGAGATGAGTGGAGAAATAACTCCAGAAAGAATGAAGGGATGGAGCCAAAGCAAAAACAATACTTTGTGGATGTGACTGGTGGTAGAAGCAAGGTCCGATGCTGTAAAGAGCAATATTGCATAGGAACCTGGAATGTTAGGTCCATGAATCAAGGCAAATTGGAAGTGGTCAAACAGGAGATGGCAAGAGTGAACATCGACATTCTAGGAATCAGCGAACTAAAATGGACTGGAATGGGTGAATTTAACTCAGATGACCATTATATCTACTACTGTGGACAGGAATCCCTTAGAAGAAATGGAGTAGCCATCATGGTCAACAAAAGAGTCCGAAATGTAGTACTTGGATGCAATCTCAAAAACGACAGAATGATCTCTGTTCATTTCCAAGGCAAACCATTCAATATCACAGTAATCCAAGCCTATTCCCCAACCAGTAACACTGAAGAAGCTGAAGTTGAACGGTTCTATGAAGACTTACAAGACCTTTTAGAACTAACACCCAAAAAAGATGTCCTTTTCATTAAAGGGGACTGGAATGCAAAAGTAGGAAGTCAAGAAACACCTGGAGTAACAGGCAAATTTGGCCTTCGAGTACGGAATGAAGCAGGGCAAAGACTAATAGTGTTTTGCCAAGAGAACGCACTGGTCATAGCAAACACCCTCTTCCAACAACACAAGAGAAGACTCTACACATGGACATCACCAGATGGTCAACACCGAAATCAGATTGATCATATTCTTTGCAGCCAAAGATGGAGAAGCTCTATACACT
Source organism: Redunca redunca (assembly GCA_006410935.1). Classification (NCBI taxonomy): domain Eukaryota; kingdom Metazoa; phylum Chordata; class Mammalia; order Artiodactyla; family Bovidae; genus Redunca; species Redunca redunca. The sequence goes on from SJYQ01048160.1 coordinate 4,708, forward strand.
CAAACAGCTAAGCAGGGCCAAAAAAAAATTTTTTTTAATTAACTTATTCACCGGCTCTAGAATGCTCCTGTTATCTTTGAAGCAAAGATTTCATCCCAACCTAGGTAACTTTAAAACCCCAAACTGAGTTGGCTTCCACTCCCGATCTGATCCCTCCCCAAAATCGACCCCAGCCTTTCAAAATGAATTATTTGAATCAATGATCAGAACACATACTGAACCCTTTGGACTTGGCCCCTGTATGTTAGAAGCCGAGGCCACCAGAGGGCGCGCAGGCGCCGCCTGCATCCCTGAGCATCAGGACCACAAAGAACACCTTCGCGTCCGACCCTGAAACCATCCGGACTTGAGCCTAGAAACGGCCCGCGTCCTAGAGATTGGGGGTTGCACGTTTAGAGCCAATTCTCGTTTCAGAATCTTAAGTCATCCTCAACAGCCGCGTTCTGTGAGGTGCTGTGCTGTGGTGGGAACACCACTCTGGTTGTCTGATGTGATACTCGGTCACAGAACGTGGGTCCCTTCCGCGGTGAGGTTGGAGGGTGCCGACCACGAATTAGCTTAGGGCTGTTACGGTCTTTGTAAGCTCTCGCAGACTTGGGTCGGAAATCTCTTTCTCCCTGTCATCACTGTGTTTCTTAAACTTTTTATCTGCGTGTAGCATACATGCGTACATTATAAGCAAACAGCTCAATGAATTTTTAAAAATATTTATTTATTATTTATTTGACGGCTCCAGGTCTTATTTTTTGCATGCAGTATCTTTTAGCTGCAGTATTCGAAGTCTTGGTTGCTGCATGTGGGATCTAGTTCCCTGACCAGGGGTTGAACCTACATCGTCCACTGCATTGGATGGTGGAGTCTTAGCCACTGGACCACCAGGGAAGTCCTGACATGAAATTCTAGAGCTGAGCATCTAGATACCCTAAAACCTCTGGATATACAATTTCACCCAAGCCATGCCCCCCCTCACCCTCCCCTCCCACCGCCCTGGGAAAGTATCTCCAACAGCAACCTTCATGAATGGCCACCCAGTGGCACTCAGAGGGATGATGGGGGCAGTGCCGTTTGCAAAGCCAATACTGGAAACTACCCAGTTGAACAACCATGACAGAATGGCAGCTGTTTGGGGATCGGTGGTGGGGAGGGGCAGGAGGCCATTTTTTTCAATGGGTGCAGTTTATGCTCACTATGTTGATTGTGAGGATGGTTTCTCAGGTGTGTACATATGTCAACACTTATCAAACTGTATACTTAGAATATGTGTAGTTTATTGTACATCATTTACACCTCAGTAAAGCTTTTCAGATGGGTATTTTTGGTGGATATTTTTGGAGAGGCCATGCCACGAAACATGTGGGATCTTAGTTCCCCAACCAGGGGGACTACCCCCTACAGTGGAAGCTAGGAGCCCTAACCTCTGGACCTCCAGGGAATTCCCTGTTCAGATGGTTTTATTTCCTATTTACATGATTATCTGCACAGCTTGAGTATCTTTTCCTGTATTTATTCACCTCTTGTGTTTGTTCTCCTAAGAATTGTCTGTTCATCTCCCTTCCCATTTATTTTAGGACGTTTGCTTGCTATCAAGAGCTCGATTTCATCTATTTTCAACACTTCCTCCTGGCCTGTCACTTATCTTTTGAGCTCATTCAGAATCTTTCATGATAGGAGATTTTTCAAGTACTCAATGCAGTCAAATTTGATAATATTTTTTTCTATTGTACTCTGAAGACACCGGCTCTTGCATAGGTCCTGGAGTCTAGGAAGCTTTCAAAAATATGTCTGGAACTAAAAAAAGCTTGAAGCTATGCAGTTCTTCTCTGAGTAGCCTCCTCCTCTAAAGATTTATGAATAAATATTTCACATTATTGGAGGAGGAAATGGCAACCCACTCCAGTACTCTTGCCTGGAGAATCCCATGGAGGAGCCTGGTGGGCTAGAGTCCATGGGGTCGCAAAGAGTCAGACACGATTGAGTGAATAACACACACATTGCAGTTCATGATTCTCCTATAGGAAGGGATCCTGTGGGATCTCCTATAGGAAGGGATCCTGGTGTGATGTTATTATGAATGATCTTTTTTGTTGTTGTGAATTGTGGAAAATAGAAAAAAGAGTCAAGTCACTGTGTGTCCAATGGTAAAAATAGCTACCACACATATATCGGCTTCCCAGGTGGCACAGTGGTAAGAATCCTCCTGCCAATGCAAGAGACTCAGGTTTGATCCCTGGGTGGGAAAGATCCCCAAGAGTAGGAAATGATAACCCACCATGGACAGAAGAGCCGGGTGGGCTACAGTCCATAGGGTCACAAAGAGTCAGACGCAACTGAGCGACTGAGCATACACGCACACCCCACAGATATACAATGCATATTATTCAGCCATTAAAAAAAAACAATGCCATTTGCAGCAACATGGATGGAGATCAACATACTGAGTCAGTCAGAAAGAGAAAGACAAATACTGTATAATATCACTTAGACCTGGAATCTAAAATATGACAGAAATGAACTTACCTATAAAACAAAAACAGACTCACAGACATATAGAACAGACTTGTGGTTGCCATGGGGGAGGGTGGCAAGGAGAGGCTGACTGGGAGCTGGGGATTAGCAGATGCAAACTATTACACGCCGAATGGATAAACAACAAGGTCCTACTGTATAGCACAGGGAACTATATTCAATATCATGTGATAAACCATAATGGAAAAGAATATGAAGAAGAATGTATACATACATATATATATATTGAATATATATATCTGAGTCATTTTCTGTATAGCAAAAAATTGGCAGACCATTGTAAATAAACTATGCTTCATTAAAAAGAAATAGCTACCATATATTGCATGCTTGCCATGAAGCAAATTCCATACAGGCAGAAAGTGGCATTAAACGTTAAGAACTTATAGACTTGTCATACTTAAACTCTGCAAAGCCAAACTTAGTCTTCTGACACCTCCAATGTCTGTGCCTCCTCCAGTTCTTCCTATTTTAGTGAACACCACTGGGATCTATTTGACTGCTCAAACTAGAAAACTATAAGTCATCCTCAACACCTCCTACTCCCACAACCCACAGACAAACCAGCACCAATGCCAAGTCCTGTCAGTTCACTCTCCGAGATGGTTTTCAGATTCATCCACTTCCCTGCATCTCCCTTGTCAATGCCCTTGTGTAAACTAGCATCAGTTCTTGGGACTTCCCTGGTGGTCCTGTGGTTAAGACTCTGAGCTTCCACTGCAGGAGGCAAGGGCTTGACCCCTGGTCAGGGGACTAAGATCCGACATGCCACACAGTGCAGCCAAAAATAAAGAAATAAAAATAAACCAGCATCAGTTCTTCCTCAAATTCCTCCGCTGGTCTCCCTGCCTTCACTTGTTCCCTTTACAATTCCATCTTTCTGTGGATCAGGAATCCAGGTTCATTTAGCTGAGTCCTCCAAGTTCAGGATCTCTCAAAGGCTTCAACCAAAGTGTGGACATAGGTCTCAAAATCACTATAAAGCATCAGTTGGATCACAAGCTTCTCCTGCTTGTGCTTAGATGCTCGGTTGTGTCCAACTCTTTGTGGCCCCACGGGCTCTAGACCACAAGGCTCCTATTGCCCATGGGATTTTCCAGGCAAGAAAACTGGAGTGGGGTGCCATTTCCTATGCCAGGGGATCTTTCCCACCCAGGGGTTAAAACTGTGGCTCTTGTGTCTCCTACATTCTTTACCACTAGTGTCACCTGGGAAGCCCTCACCAGCTTAGAACTCCTCAATTAGATTTCATCACTGAATCACAGTGCATTGATGGGGAAATCTAAATGCCTTAACATGGCTTCTGGGACTGACCTTCAGCTCTCCGCATCACTCACCAGCATCCAGCCAGCCTGGCTTTTCAGTTCCCTCAATGTGGCCAGCTATTTTTTTTTTTTTTTGCCGTGTGGCATGTGGGGTCTTAGTTCCCCAACCAAGGATCAAACCCACGCCTCCTGATGGAGTCTTAGCCCTTGGACTGCCACAGAAGTCCTCTTTTTTACTTTCACATCAAACATTCTATCTCCCCCCCTACTCCTCACCACTCCTTATTTGGTTAATGCAGAACTCTTTTTTTCTGAATAATTCTTAGTACAATCAACAGTTTTCCCTTTATGTATATGTATTGCTTCTTTTGCTGCATAAAAAATTACCCCAGAACTTAGTGGCTTACCACAAGGTTTATTAACTCAGTTTCTGTGGGTTAGGAATCCAGGTTCACTTATCTGAGTCCTCAGTTCAGGATCTCTCAAAGGTTGTAACTGAAGTGTCCACTGGGCATGAGCCCTATGAATGCCCAACAGGAGCAGGACCCTGCTCCAAGATCACACGTGGTTGTTGGCAGCATTCAGTTCCCTGCAGGCTCTTGTGCCAAAGATCTCAGCTGTTGGGCTAGAGGTCACCCTCAGTTTCTTGCAGTGTGGGCCTCTTCAGCATCTCAACTTGCTTTACCAAAACATACAAGCTAAAGGAGTTTCCTGGTGGTCCCATGATTAGAACTTTACGTTCTCATTGCTGAAGGCCAGAGTTCAATCCCTGGTGGAAGGACTAAGTTTCTACAGCTGCATGGCACAGCACCCCTCCCTCAAAAAAAAAAAAAAAAAAAAGCTAGCTGAAAATGCAATAGAGAGAGTTGTGCTAGGAAGACAGAAGTCAGTCTTCTGAAACCTAATCATGAAAATGACATCGCATCACTTGACAATATTCTCTTCATTGGAACCAAGTCACTGGGTGCACCCTAAGCTGAAGAAGGGGAGATTACACAAGGATGTGACTCCTAGGATGTAGGAGTCATTTGGAATCATCTTAGAGGTCTGCCTATTAAGTCTGCCTCTGTGCTAACTCACTCAATTGCGTCTGACTTTGTGATCCTAAGGGCTGTAGCCCACCAGGTTCTTCTGTCCATGGAATTTTCTAGGCAAGAATACTGGAGTGGGTTACCATTTCCTCCTCCAGGAGATCTTCCTGACATAGGGATGGAACCAGCATCTCCTGTGTCTCCTACATTGGTAGGTAGATTCTCTACCACTGAGCCTCCTGGAAAGCAGCTGTGGTGAGATATGCGTAACATTAAATTTGCCATTTTCATCATTTTTAAATACACAGCCCAGTGGCATTAAGCACATTCACATTGTTGTACAGCTACCATCATCTCCAGGACTTTCTAATTTTCCCAAACTGAAGCTCTGTCTCCATGAAACACTGACTCCCTAACCTTCCCCAGCCTCTGGTCCCACCATCTACTTCCCGTCTCTATGGATTTGACTCCTCTAGGACCTCCTGTGAGTGGAATTTATACAGTATTTATCCTTTTGTGACTGTCTTATTTCAATTAGCCTAATGCATTAAGATTCATCCATATTGTAGCATTCTCCATTATTCTTAGTAACTCTCCCATGCCTGGCTCATGGTAGGTTGACAATGAGATTTTAGTTAACAAGTGAATACAGTCTCTTCTTTCTTAAGTCTGGTTGTTTTTTGGTAAGTAATAAATAATTAGTCTTGTTGCTTTTTTATAAGTAATAAAATTATATCAGAAGGTGACAAGTGCTCTGGAGCACTAATATCAAGATTTTTTTTAAAGTCTCCTTCTCCCTGTCTAAAAAATACCCATTTATCCAGGCAAATTCACTCCTGGGTATATATCCTAAAACAATTAAACAAACAAACAAAAACTCAAAATAGCAATTCACCACCCAGCACTCTATTTTTAAATATATTTTAATTTTATTAGAGTAAATTTGATTTACAATGTTGTGTTGGTTTCAGGTCCACAGGAAAATGCCTCAGTTATACATACATGTATATTTATGCTTTTTAAAAAGTGTTTATTTTTGATTGATGATTGGTTTACAATATCAGTTTTTCTGTCATACATTGACATGAATTAACCACAGGTGTACATAAGATATTCATTCTTTTTTAAGATTCCTTTCTCATATAGGTTATCACAGAATGTTGAGTAGAGTTCCTTGTGCTATACAGTAGGTGCTGTTGGTTATCTATCATATATAGTAGTGTGTGTGTGAATATCCCAAACCACCTCCCAGCGCTCTTGATAACCCTCACTGGGCTGTTACTCCAGAGCACTTGTCACCTTCTGATACAATTTTATTACTTATTATGTTTATCGATTATTTTCTGTCTCTTAGAACATAAGCTCCAAAAGGGGAGAGAGCTTTGTTTGGTTGACAGAAGTTCTCCAAGAAAATATTCTGGCACATAGGAAGCACATGTTGAAGAAATAAATCTGCTTCTTAAGCTGACAGGAGGGGCATCAGCAGCCAGGATGCTCCGAGAGGGACAGTCACTTGTGGTAAATCCTTTCCTGACAACTGCCAAGACTCGGGTTCAGCACCAGGAGCCCCTGGACAGCTCTGGAAGCCAAATANGCATCTGAACTGACTAGGGGACGTGGGCAGTGAGAACTGAGAGGTAGGGGAGCAGCCGCAGTCTCCTGTATTAATGGTGACATTTTCGGGTCTATCTAGGGCGAGATCGACTTCAGTTTGTCTCACTGAGTCCCATAAAGAGATCCACATGCTTCAGCTCGTCCATTTGTCAGCCAGCTGTTACTGAGCATCGGTTCTGCTTGGAGCCCTGAGGTGGGTACAGGTGGTACCATTTAGGGCAGGGGGAGGTCCCCTCAAGGGATCCTGGAGGCAGCAATCTGAAAGACAAGCATCACTGGAAGGTTAGGGAAAAATGGCCTGGGGAAGAGAGCAACAGGTGCAAAGGCCCTGAGGTGGGAGCAGACTTGCAACAGTCAGGGACCACAAAGGCCAGTGAGGGGAGGCGGTGCTGAACCTTTGTTTCAGAGTAAAGCTTTTGGATTTTACATAAGGGCAGGGGGACCCAGAACATTGTGCAATGATGGAAATGTTCTCTTTGCTGTCCATTATGGCGGCTGCTAGACTCAGGTGCCTACTGGACACTTGAAATATGGTTAGTGTGACTGAGGAGCTGAATTCTACTGAATTTTATTTAAATGTTTATTTTTTTTTGCCTACACTGGGTCTTAGCTGTGGCTTGTGGAATCTAGTTCCCTGACCAGGGATTAAACCTGGGTCCCCTGCACTGGGGAGTCTTAGCCTTAGTTTTAGTCCCTGCAGTGGAGTCTTAGATGCTGGGCCAGCAGGGAAGTCCCTATTTCTGCATTTTATTTAATTAACTTACACAGACACATGTGTCTAGTGACTGCCATACTGGACAGTGCAGCCATGGAGAATTTTCTGCAGGAGACAATGATGCATGCTAGGCCTGGAGTGGGTAGAAATACTGGGGGTGATGGGCTTGGTTTCTTGAGCTGGTCAGAGGACCGGTCCAACAGCTGATGCGGTTGCCCCTGACATTCACAGAGGCTGGGCTGAGGCATGAGCCCCCAGCTGCGTGGTTGGACCCCCTAGGGCACTGTGGGACGAGAGTGTGCGCCCACACATGGTTTGGCCAGGCGGCGACGAGAGCAGCCGGGGGACGCCACTATGGTGAAGCTGTTGGTGGCCAAAATCCTCTGCATGGTGGGCATGTTCTTCTTCATGCTGCTTGGCTCCCTGCTCCCTGTGAAGATCATCGAGATGGACTTTGAGAAGGCCCACCGCTCGAAAAAGATCCTCTCGCTCTGCAACACCTTTGGCGGTGGGGTCTTTCTGGCCACGTGCTTCAATGCTTTACTGCCGGCTGTGAGGGAAAAGGTAAGGCTCCCTGGGCTGGCAGTAGGGGCCCATGGCACCTTCCGGCCAAGCGTCTCTGCTGCTTTTCTTTCTTCCTTTTTTTTTTTAAACCAAGATATAGTTGATGTACAATATTTTGTCAGTTTCAGGTATGCAACATAGGGATTCACAATTTTATAAAGGTTATACTCCATTTATAGTTATTAAAGGGCTTCTCTGATAACTCAGCTGGTAAAGAATCTGCCTATGATGCAGGAAACCCTGGTTCGATTCCTGGGTCAGGAAGGTCCGCTGGAGAAAGGATAGGCTACCCACTCCAGTATTCTTGGGCTTCCCTGGTGGCTCAGCTGGTAAATAATCCGCCTGCAATGTGAAAGACCTGGGTTGGATCCTTGGGTTGGGAAGATCCCTTGGAGAAAGGAACAGCTACACACTCCAGTATTCTGGCCTGGGGAGAATTCCATGGACTGTATAGTCCATGGGGTCGGAAAGAGTCAGACACAACTAAGCAACTTTCACTTTCACTTTCTTCATAGTTATTAGAAGCTATTGTTATATTCCCTATGCTGTATGATACATCTTTGTAGCCTATATATTTAATCTTTTTAGTCTTTATTTATTTCTTTGGCTGCACCAGGTCTTAGTTGTGGCACACGGGATCTTCGCTGTTACATGCACAATCTTCTTTGTGGTGTGCGGAATCTTTAGTTGCAGACTCTTAGTTGTGGCAGTTTGGACTCTTGGTTGTAACGTGTGGGATCTCGTTCCCCTATCAGGATCAAACCCAGGTCCCCTGCATTGGGAGCTCAGAGTTTCAACCGTTGGACGATTCGGGAACTCCCTATTTTATACATAATAGTTTATACCTCTTAATCCCCTACCTTTATCTTGCCCCTCCCCCATCTCTGGTGCTTTTCAACCCTGATACCAAGCTTAAGGACCTTGACACTATAAGTGTGAGGGGAAGTAGAAAGTGAACTTGCTGTGTGACCATGAGCTGGTTGCTTTTCCTTTCTGAGTCTTACCTGGTAAACAAGCGGTTTGAACAAGACCTGGGGTTCCCAGATGGTAGGCTCATCAGTAGTTACTTGACCAGACCACTTGCACCAGACATGTGCACTTTGTCCTGAAGCTGATGATTGTGGCCTCTCTTCAACTCCTGTATCAGTCAGATGTTTGCTGCATAACAAATTATTACAAACTTAGCATCTTAAAACAGCACGTATTTTAAGACCACAGTTTCTGTGCGTCAGGAGTATGGTTAACACTTGGCTGTTGGCTTTCATGAGGCAGCAGTAGAGGTATCTGCTGGGCTGTGGTCTCATCCCAAGGTTCAGCTGGTGACAGGTTGGCATCTGAGGTCACGTGGTTGTGAGACATAGTTCAGTTCCTTCCTGACTGTCGAACTGGGGCAGTTTCTCCCGAGCTCTTGGCTGGGAGCCACCCACAGTCCCTGGCCACATGGGCTTCTTCACTGTGCCATTTACTTTATCTACAAGCCCCATCCTGTGCCTGAACTGCTGACACTGAGGGCTGGGCAGTGTTTTGCACTTCGAAGCTTGTGTTCCTCCATTACGGAGCATGGGAAACTTGTGCACTTGGCATCAGTGAGGTTGAGATCTGAGTCCTCTCTGGTGTACTCTGCACCCTCCTCCCGCATTCTGACAGTGTCACCACCAGCCTAGACTACTGCAGTGGCCTTGCCCCTCCCTGTTCCCCTTCAGCGCACAGGGCCCTCTCATAGTCCTCCCAGAACCACTCCTGTGCTACACCCCTGCCCCAGATTCCCCAACACCTCAGTGGGCCAGGCCCCTCCTCCTGGCCACCCTCCAGCCCCCACCAGAGCTCCCGCTTCATGGTCCAGTGTGGCCACCACTGACCCTTCCAGCTGGTCAGGTTTCAGTGAATTGAAATTGAACACAATTCAACAGGCCAGTCCTCAGTTGCACCAGCCACATTTCAGGTCCTCAAGGGCCATGCGTGGCTGGTGGGTTCCATGTCAGACAGCATAGACAGAGAACATTTCCATCATCTGGAAGGTTTTGTTGGATGGTACTGGCTCAAGGGGTCTGGTGAGGACAGCCAGATGTGCTGGCAAGCCTCCTATTGGTTCTCAGCACCTTCACCCAGGAGGGTGGAGTGACAGGGAGCCCCAGAAACAGCCTCTGAGTCATGTGGAAGCAAACCCGTGGAGGCATCAGGGCCAGAAGGCCCAACTGACGTCATGATCTGGAGGCCAGAAGTCCAAGACCAAGGGGTCAGTGGTCTGGGTCCTTCTGAGGCCATGAGAGTGAGTCTATCCCGTGTCCCTCCTGGCTTGTGGGAATCGTCTGCAGTCCCTGGTGTCCCTGGCCCTGTGCGAGCATCACCCTATATCTGCCTCGGTCATCACATGGCCTCTCCCTGTATGTCTCTGTGTGTCTCTCCTTTTCTCTCTCAGAAGGACACCTGTCATTGGATTCAGGCCCCATCCTTATCCAGGAAGATGTCATCTCAAGATCCTTATCTTATGAATGAGTTTCATGGGGTGACCATGACAGAAGATCAGAGATGGTGGGCTTGAACAACAGACATTTACTCTCTCCTAGGGCTGGAGGCCACAAGTCTGAGATCAAGGTGCTGGCAGGGTTCGGCCTCCTGTGGCCTCCCTCCCTGCCTTGCAGACAGCCATCTCTTGCAGCCTCTTCACAGGATGGCTCTTCTTCTTCCTGTTAGGACACCACATAGTGGCTTAGGGCTGCCCCGACAGCCTTCTTTTAACTGAATCTCCTATTTAAAGACCTTTTCTCCAAATAGGGTTGGTTTTGAGGCACCAGGCTTAAGAGTCTACCTGCAATGTGGGAGATCTGGGTTCAATCCCTGGGTCAGGAAGATCCCCTGGAGAAGAGAATGGCAACCCACTCCAGTATTCTTGCCTGGGAAATCCCATGGACAGAGCAGCCTGGTGGGCTACGGTCCATGGGATTAGAAAGAGTTGGACACAACTTGGGACTCACACACACACATTTGAGGCAGTAGGGGTTGGGAGACTTTCATATAAAAGTTTCTGTTTATCAGGGACACAGCTCAGCCTGATGCACCTCAGTTATGTCTGCAAAGACCCTTCTTCCAAATGAGGTCACTCTCTGAAGTTCCTAGTAGACATATCTTTAGCACACTACACTATTTTATTTTTTTTTAAAATATTTGTCTGTTTGCTTGTTTTAGAAGCTACCTATGGAAGGCTGGAGGAGTACAGAAAGGAATGGTATTTTAGAGAGTATCAAATGGTTGCTTTTGTATTTTTGGCCACACCGAGCAGCATGCAGAATCTTAGTTTCTCCAGCAGGAATCGAATTCGTGCCTCCTGCTATGGAAGCATGGATTCTTTTTTTTTTAAACTATTATTTATTTATTTACTCATTTTTGGCCGTGCTAGGTCTTCTGGGCTTCTTACTGCAGTGGTTTCTCTTGTTGCAGAGCACAGCTTCAGTAGTTGTGGCCCAGGGTCTTAGTTGCCTCAAGGCACTTAGGATCTTCCAGGATCAGGGATCGAACCTGTGTCCCCCTGCATTGGCAGGCACATTCTTAACCACCAGGCCATCAGGGAAGTCTCTACACCATTTACAAATTGGTCAACACAGTGGAAGTGGCATGAGCCCTATTCCCTTTCTAATAGATTTTTTTTCAATCCATCATGGATGAGTCACTGTCCCCTCCCCCTTTTAAAACCTGTATGAAGTGGGTATTTCTGTTAATTGAATGGTCATATCTGGTAAACCTGTTGCGTGGGCAGTGGGGTCACAGCCTCTGGCTTCTGAACCTCTCCCATCCTTTCCCCCTGGCACCCTCTGCTCCAGCTCCAGGAAGTCCTGACTCTCGCGCACATCAGCACCGACTACCCGCTGGCTGAGACCATCATGCTGTTGGGCTTCTTCATGACTGTCTTCTTGGAGCAGCTGGTGCTGACCTTCCGCAAGGAGAGGCCGGCCTTCATTGACCTGGAGACATTCAACGCCAGCTCAGACGCTGGCAGCGACTCGGAGTACGAGAGCCCCTTCATGGGTGGCCCACGGGGCCACGCGCTCTACGTGGAGCCACACGGGCACAGCCACGGCCTGAGCGTTCAGGAGCTGTCACGCTCCAGCCCGCTGCGGCTCCTCAGCCTGGTCTTCGCTCTGTCAGCCCACTCAGTCTTCGAGGGCCTGGCCCTGGGCCTGCAGGAGGAAGGGGACAAGGTGGTGAGCCTGTTCGTGGGAGTGGCCATCCACGAGACGCTGGTGGCTGTGGCCCTGGGCATCAGCATGGCCAGGAGTGCCATGGCCCTGAGAGACGCAGCCAAGCTGGCCGTCACCGTGAGCGCCATGATCCCACTGGGCATCAGCCTTGGCCTGGGCATTGAGAGCGCCCAGGGCGTGCCCAGCAGCGTGGCCTCTGTGCTGCTGCAGGGCCTGGCGGGTGGCACCTTCCTCTTCGTCACCTTCTTTGAGATCCTGGCCAAGGAGCTGGAGGAGAAGAGTGACCGGCTGCTCAAGGTCCTCTTCCTGGTGCTGGGCTACACTGTCCTGGCTGGCATGGTCTTCATCAAGTGGTGACCGCTCTGCCCCCACCCAGCCGGAGCCCCACAAAATGCAGAGGGCCCTGCTCTACCTCCCCTGAGGGTCAGAGCTCAGCCCCCAGGCCGTGCCTGCACATAGAGGGGGCACCTGGGACCACACTGCACCCCAAATCCTGCACCCCGAGCCTTGGGGCCCCACTCTTAATTTTACAAATTATTCTCTTTAAAGTATTTCCCAAAGCCATGTGGCCATGTCATCCTCGGGCGTGGGGATCTGGTGACTCATAGGGGAGGTGGGGTGGGACCCAGACCCTCCTCCCCAAACACCCCAGCTTGGATGATATGGAAGTGGCCAGCCTCTGGTCTTCCTTGCCCGTGGTGGCTCAGCTGGTAAAGAATCCGCCTGCAATACAGGAGACCCTGGTTCAATTCCTGGGTTGGGAAGATTCCCTGGAGAAGGGATAGACTACCCACTCCAGTATTCTTGGGCTTCTCTAGTGGCTCAGATGTTAAAGAATCTGTTCACAATTTGGGAGACTGGGTTCAATCCCTGCGTCTGGAAGATCCCCTTACCCATTCCAGTATTCTTGCCTGGAGAATCCCCATGGACAGAGGTGCCTGGCAGGCTACAGTTGATGGGGTCACAAAGAGTCAGATAGGACTGAGCGACTTAGCACCTGAGGCCACCCTCAGCCTCCCCTGGAGCCCTGCAGCACTCAGCTGGTGGAGTGTCCCCAGGGTTAGCAGAGGGGCCAGGTGCTGTCACGTGACACCCTGAGTGGTTTCCATTAAGAGGGCCCTTCAGAGAGCCTCTGTTTAGGGTTAGTTGGAGGCCCTGTTCAGGGTTAGTGGTTCCTGCTGCCTGAGGCTGTGATTGGTGGGTGGGGGTATGGTTTCAGGAACCCCGGAAACACCCTGTTCCCTGTTTTTGGTGCAGCCTGCCTGCACGGGGAGGTTGCCCCCCAGCGTCTGGGGCTGAGCTCTTTGGTTCTGGCCCAGAGAGACATATGGGCAGGTTCCAGGGGCCTCAGTCCTTGGTTCTTGGCCCCAGGTGCCCAGGGACTCCTGGCAGGCCAGGGTCAGGGGCCATGTGACTCAACTCCCCCCACCAGGCACAAATGAAGCTCAGCTTCAGGAGCGCAAGGGACTAACAGCCCTGTGGGGCTGGCATACACCCTCCCCTCTGTAGGAACGAGCTGTGTTAGTGTTGTCGGGGCAACCAGCAGGCGCCCCCAGGGATGAGCCAAGGCTGAGGGCCCTTTCTGGGGACTTCACTACGTCTCTGGCACAGCCTTGGCTCCCCTAGCCCTGACCCCATTACATATACCCTTCCTGCCACTTCCTTCTTCCATTCAGCCAGGGGCCCAGGCCCCTTCCTAGTCTACTCCTGTCTCAGTCAGGGTCACTGCCCAGACCCACACCAGCAAGACTTGCTGTGGCAGTGGGGTTGTTTGAGCTTCCTGGCAAGGACAGGCCCTTATGCCCTGTGGGCCTGGGCTCAACAGGTACGCGGGCACTGCAGGTCCTGGCCTGCTGCCGCTAGCCAGGCCCCAGAAGCATGGGAATGCACAAGCTCTGTTCGTTTCCCTGCCAGTCTCAGGGAACAAGGGTGTATGTCCAGGCACCCCCACCACTGCTAATGGAAGTATTGGGCCTGTTTCTAGGAACATCGATCTGGCTTTTACCAGGATCCACATCTGAACCTCACCTGGCCTGACGCTG
>SJYQ01048364.1:0-12137 GCA_006410935.1 Redunca redunca
CCCCCCCCCCACCCCAGAAAAAAAAATGATGGAGTAAGAGTTGATGGAAGGGCTGGATTCAGGTGTTGTCAGGAAAGGCCTCTACTGCATCGAACCTGTTTGATAGGCCCTCACAGATGGACGTGGAAGACAGGACATTCCAAGCAGACAGTGAGGTCTGAAAATGGGAAAGGGGAGGGTATTATTGATGTGTACCACCATATCAGGGCAAGCAGCAGGAGGAAATGAGCTAAGACTTTGGCAGAGCAACATTGTCTAATGCAGCAGCGAAGGACAGGAAGCTTGGAACATTTTCAGAAGCGTCATGAGCCTAATTCTTGGATTTAAACTCCTAAAATATTATCACAGCTCTAAATAGATGGTTTTGATACAATAAACTGAGAAGTGAGAGTATGTGTGAGAAGTGAAATGGCCAGGGGAAGGGCTGAAGCTTTACAGCTGACCAGAAAGGGGATAAGTGTGAAGTCACTGTACTCTTGGTGTGAGGTGAACGCTTTCTCGGCAGAGAAGTGTTTTTAATATCTATTTCTGTCTTTTCACTGCTTGTCAAGGTCTTGATTGTGTCCCTTTTAGAGCTTTACAACTCAAGAGTGAAAAGAGTGAATACAACTTGATAGGAGAAATGCTAAATTTTATTAAAGATAGATTTAATACAGGGAGAATAATAAATTACTAGATTTGATAGCTCAGTTACAAAATGATGATTTGATTCAGCACTGGAGTGACTGTTTCATGGGGAAATATAGGTCATTTAAGGAGTGATGTAATGTTTACTCAAGGGTTGGTGATTAAAAAAAAAAGACTTAAGGGAATTCCCAGGTGGTCCAGTGGTTAGGACTCTGCATGTCCACTGCAGGATTGCGGGGGACACAGGTTTGATCCCTGGTCAGGGAACTAAAATCCCACATGCCATGCAGCATAGCCAAAATAATAATAGTAAAAGACTCACCCAGAAGAAAAGACTTTGGTACTAATTTTCTAGAGACTAACCCTGAAGCAATTTCGGAAAAATATATAAAACCAAAAATACCATAAAGTATGAATTTCTGTAGTGTCTTTTTTCTTTCACCAGTAAGCCAAAATAACCCTTTAAGTTTTTGAACTCTAGTCTCATTAAAAAATGGTGATAATCCTCAGCAATCAGATTCAACAAACATTGAAGTGCCTACTTTGTGTTAGGCATTGTGGTAGACATTGGGAATTAAAATGTGAATGACATGATCTGTGTTTTTAAGGTGCTCACATTTTAATTGGAAACTGACAAATACGTAGTTATGAATTGTACCAGTACAGTAAGTGCTGTCATAGAGATCTCTACTAAGAAGTTATAGGAGCCCTGGTTCTGCCTGGTGGTGGGAAAGGAAGGTTGCAGAAGGCTTCCTGGAGGAAGAATCAATTGGGTCTTGAGGAATGAATACTGTTTGGCTGCTTCAGCAGAAAAGGATTGGAGAAGATAGTATTTCAAGTGCAGAGAGCAACTTGCACAAAGCCATGAGTCTGTACTGGGAAGGCCAGTGGTTTAATGTGCGTAGGTCAAGGGGTGCGAGGTAGGAGTGGAAGGAAGTGAGGTGAAAGATGGGTTGGAGCCTGATTATGGATGGTCTTATTGAGGGGTCTGAATTTTATTTTGTAGGTGCTGGGCAGTCGTGGGAGAGTTTAGATCACTATTTAGGAAAAGTAAAACTGATGGATAAATAACCAGTTCCTACTGTATAGCACAGGAAACTGTATTCAATATCCTGTGACAAACCAGAATGGTAAAGAATATGAAAAAGGATATCTCTATCTCTCTCTATATATATAGGTAACTGAATCACTTTGTTGTATAACAGAAATTAACACAACATTGTAAATCAACTATACTTCAGTAAAATAAAAAGAAAGGTATGGAAGTTACATTTTTAAAAGGAGAAATTGGCTCCAGGGAGACAGTTATGAGACTGGTATGATGGTCGTTTGAGAGATATTGAAGACCTCAGGTATCGGGATTGTAGACAGATTAAACAGCTTTTTAGGAGATGGACTAGAAGGATCTTACTGACTTTATGTTGAGGAAGGTGTCAGGGAGAAGTTGTCCAAGATGGATTTAAAATTACTTGCTTGGGCAACTAAGTGGATGGTGATGTCATTAACTAGGTAGGGAATAGAGGAGTAAGAGGGTGTTCCATTTGAGGGAAAATGAGTTCGATTTTGGTATGTCAGATCTGAGGTGTCTGGGAAATCCAGGAGCAAATGTCTAACAGGCTTTTGGATATTTGGATCTTGAGTTCAGTAGAAAGCATTAGAATCTCTGTAGAATGGAGATGCAGACCTAGAAATCATTAGGGTGTAAGTAACAGAAAAAGCCAGTGTAATGACCCTGTGAGTCTAAGGTCCAGTTGCCTAATGTGTTGATCATTCATTGTCTGGAGAGATTGGCTAAATGAGAATGTGGCACTCGGTACTTTCTCAATAGTAGTTCATACTTATCTTTACTTTTTTAAAAATATTATTATTGTTATTTTACTTTACAATATTGTATTGGTTTTGCTACACATCAACATGAATCCGCCACGGGTGTACACATGTTCCTAATCCCGAACCCCCCTCCTACCTCCTCCCCACACACCATCCTTCCAGGTCATTCCAGTGCACCAGCTCCAAGCACCCTGCACCCTGGATTGAACCTAGACTGGCGATTCGTTTCTTATATATTATTATACATGTTTTAATGTCATTCTCCCAAATCATCCCACCCTCTCCCTCTCCCAGAGTCCAAAAGACTGTTCTATACACTACATTTTTTAATGCGTTATACACTTGGCTTAAATTATCGGCTTTTAGGTTGCAAAGAATAAAGCACAGAACCTCTCATCTTAGTGGAAAAAAATGGTAGCATTTTTTCTTTTTTACCTCTTTATTATGGAAAGATTTAAGTAAGTGTAAGGGTAGACAGAACAGCATAAGAAACCCCTGTCACCCTGCTACAGCTACAGTAATTGTCAGCTCATGCCCATCTTGTTCCATCTGTATAGCCTGTACCCACTAACACACCTACATTATTTTTTTTAAATCCAGAATATCATAATCTCATGAATAAATATTTCAGTATGTAGCTCTAAAAGATAGGGACTAAAAAGAAATTCCACCAAAAATTAGCAAGCATTTCTTAATAGCATCAGTTATCCAGTCAGTTTTCACATTTCCCCAGTTACCTCAGTATTTTTCAACTGTTTGGAACAGTATCCAAATAAGTTCGTACAGAATGATTTTCGTATATCTATTACTTATCGTTTAATTTATAGCTTTGCTCTCCATCTCTTCATGTATTCATTGAGATCTATCCTATTTAAAAGCTGCTATCACCTTCTAGTCTTTTGGAGAGGTGTGTGTGTGTGTGTGTGTAATTGAATCACTTTGTTGTACATCTGAAACTAACACAACTTTGTAAATCAGATATATACATCAGTTAAAAAAAAAGACTATCCACCACATGATTGGATTTATATGACATTCTGGAAAACTGTAGGGACAGTGGAGAACAGATCAGATTGGGTTAAAGGTAGGTGAAGTGTTTGACTACAAAAGGGTAGCCTGAGAGTCTTTTTGGCAGGTGATGAAACTGCTCTGTATCTTGATTATGGTTATAGTTACATGACTGTACATTTGTGACAACTCTTAGAACTGAACACTGTAACACGAATTTTACTGTGTAAAATTTTTTTTAAAAGGAAATCTGAGGGTAGAAGACTTTAAAGAAATCTTTAAAGACATTTAAGAATTCCATAAATATGACTATGTATTGGCATTTTTTACTTAATTTTATTTCTTTTTTGAATATATTTAAAATAAAAGATACATAGTAGAAATTTTAGATCCTTTTAGTTTATTTTACTTTAAAATGCAATCGTGTACTCTTGATTTTAACACGTTAGGAATACATTGCCAGTTATTTTCTGTGTTATGTAAGTTTGCTTATTGCCAAGCACGATGCTACTAGATTACCTTCTCCACTGAATTCTTCCTCTCCTAGGACACTGCTGTGTCACCTAAAGATATTTTCTGTGCTTGGTGCATGAAAAAATATTCACCAGTGAGATATCTCACATTAACTGAGGGATATGTGAATCTCATCCAAAGTCTGGCCAAGCTGTTGTTTTACTAGGGATGACTTAATGGACTGAAGCTTGGACACTTAGAATATTGTGACAGGAGACATTCATGATATTCTTGGAAGATGTGTATTATAGCTTCCAGGTGAGAGTGGATTTTCTGATTTGGGAAGACATTGAGGAAATTGGCTGTGATTTTTAGGCAGCTGGACCAGGTCCAGTATTGATTAACAGTATTGCACCCCTCTGCTGGGCATCCATCCTCTTCCCTTTGCTGCTGCTTTTTTGGTGAGAGATGGTTTGAAAAATATTGGCTAGTGTGTCTGGATCATGTCTCTACTCTAACCTCCCCCCCTCCCCCCAACTACTCTGGTTTTCTACCAGATGTCAAATTTCTAAGTAGGCCTTCTATTTAGATAAAATAAGGTCATTCCTCTTAGTAGGGGATTGTTGGGTGTCTGATTAGTCTTCTCTATCTCACCTAAAATATTGCCTGTTCTTGGTAAATCATTAATCCAGTTATCTCTAGTCCTGTAATGTTATTCTTTCCCCTACCTTTCAATGGCTACCAAGTGGAAATTATCTTTCTTTCTTTCACACCTACAGAGTTTATATTCATGTTGGCCTTTCCTTTCTTCACTACACTGTTAATTCTCTGTGACCTTGTTGCATCACTGTTTCTCTTTCAACTAATCTTTAGTCTTTCTGTCTTTATTTTTTCTTTTCATAGGTAATGTAATTCACTACACACACAGGCAAATCATCTAAATCTCTAGATTTAACTCAAATCTCTTTCTCTGTCTTTCCCTCTCCCTTGTCCCTTCCCTCCTTCCCTCCTAGAATCGAGGCCTATATTTCCAAAACCCACCTAGACATCCCATAGGCACCAAAGAATTAAGTGTCTTCTCCATGAAACATTCTAGATTTCCTGCCTAGTTGAATGATATTAAAAGCCTCTTGATGAAAGTGAAAGAGGAGAGTGAAAAAGTTGGTCTAAAGCTCAACATTCAGAAAACTAAGATCATGGCATCTGGGAAATAGATGGTGAAACAGTGGAAACAGTGTCAGACTTTATTTTTTGGGGCTCCAAAATCATTGCAGATGGTGATTGCAGCCATGAAATTAAAAGATGCTTACTCCTTGGAAGGAAAGTTATGACCAACCTAGATAGCATATTCAAAAGCAGGGACATTACTTTGCCAACAAAGGTCTGTCTAGTTAAGGCTTTGGTTTTTCCAGTGGTCATGTATGGATGTGAGAGTTGGACTGTGAAGAAAGCTGAGCGCCGAAGAATTGATGCTTTTGAACTGTGGTGTTGGAGAAGACTCTTGAGAGTCCCTTGGACTGCAAGGAGATCCAGCCAGTCCAACCTAAAGGAGATCAGCCCTGGGTGTTCATTGGAAGAACTGATGCTGAAGCTGAAACTCCAATACTTTGGCTACCTCGTGCGAAGAGTTGACTCATTGGAAAAGACCCTGATGCTGGGAGAGATTGGGGGCAGGAAGAGAAGGGGACAACAGGGGATGAGATGGCTGGATGGCATCACCGACTCAATGGAACATGAGTTTGGGTGAACTCTGGGAGTTGGTGATGGACAGGCCAGCTGGCGTGCTGCTATTCATGGGGTCGCAAAGAGTCGGGCATGACTGAGCAACTGAACTGAACTGAACTTGAATAGCCACACAGTTGCCTAAATAAAAAACTCTGGACTTGACCTTAGTTCTTTTCCTTCATCACTCGTATCTGGTTGATACGAGTCTGATTTTAACCTCTGAGGTCTCCTAAATCTACCTTTTTGTTTCCACACCTGTTGCCAAAGTCTTGGATTAGACCATTTTCATTTTTCACTTGGACAGTTGCAGTAACCTCTTAACTGGTCTGTATGTCTCAGGTCTTATCACCCTTCTGTCAGTCCACCACCCGGTCACAAGAGTGATCTTCCTAAGTTCTGAGACTGCTTATTCCCTTTCCCTTTAAGACCCTTCATTACCCACAGTGCCTAATACATAGCAGATGCTTGATTTCATTTTCCTTCCTCCTTTCTTCATCCTATTTTTGCTCCAAGGACACTTCTAAAACAAGCAGACAGACATAACCAATAATCTAGTGAATCTCCTAATTAATCTTTAGGGTTTAGCTCATAGTTCATTTCTTCTGTGAAGTCTTCCTAGTTTCCAGAGCAGAATTACTCATTCCTGCTTCTGGGCTGCTGTGATATTTTAGTATCCTGTTATCATTACACTTATTATTTAAATGTTTTGTTTCCTCAGTTGGATTGTGAGCTCTTTGTGGATACGGGTTATGTCTTCTTTAAAAACATATTTTTTTACTGTATTTGGCTGCGCCTGGTCTTGGTTATGGCCTGCAGGATCTTTGCTCTTCATTGTGGCATGCAAAATCTTTAGTTGCAGCATGTGGGATCTAGGTCCCTAACCAGAGATTGAACCCAGGCCCCCTCTATTAGGAGCACAAGTGTTAAGCTACTGGACCCAGGTTAGGTCCAGGGAAGGTCCCAGGTTATGTCCTTTTTACCCTCTCCTAACAAGTAAGCTTGCCAAATTTATTGAGTTGATAGAATGTGCTGGGCACTAACCATACACTGGTGAACAAAGGCACACACTGCTCTTATGGAGCTGATATTCTAGGAGGGTGAACAGACAACCAACAACTTAAAAAAGATCAGTTGCAGAGCATTAAAATAGAGTGATATATTAGAGGATGAATGGATAGCTACTTAAGATTGGGAGAATAGGGAATATGGAATGCCTCTCTGAAGGTATGACATTTAAAATCCAGGAGGATACCAAGATTAGCACATCAAACATTCCAGTGCAAAGCTAAGGAGGAATTCTATATATTCAGTTCAATTCAGTCGCTCAGTCGTTTCTGACTCTTTTCGACCCTGTGGACTGCAGCATGCCAGGCCTCCCTGTCCATCACCATCTCCCAGAGTTTACTCAAACTCATGTCCATTGAGTCGGTGATGCCATCCAACCATCTCATCCTCTGTCATCCCCTCCTCCCGCTTTCAATCTTCCCAGCTTCAGGGTCTTTTCAAATGAGTCAGTTCTTCACATCAGGTGGCCAGAGTATTGGAGTTTCAGCTTCAGCATTAGTCCTTCCAATGAATATTCAGGACTGATTTCCTTTAGGATGGACTGGTTGGATCTCCTTGCAGTCCAGGGGACTCTCAAGAGTCTTCTCCAACACCACAGTTCAAAAGCATCANCAATTCTTCGGCGCTCAGCTTTCTTTATGGTCCAACTCTCACATCCATACATGACCACTGGAAAAACCATAGCCTTGACTAGATGGACCTTTGTTGGCAAAGTAATGTCTCTGCTTTTGAATATGCTGTCTAGGTTGGTAATAACTTTTCTTCCAAGGAGCAAGTGTCTTTTAATTTCATGGCTGCAATCACCATCTGCAGTGATGTGGCAGCCCCCCAAAATAAATTCTGTCAATGTTTCCATTGTTTCCCCGTCTATTTGCCATGAAGTAATGGGACCAGATGCCATGATCTTAGTTTTCTGAATGTTGAGTTTTAAGCCAACTTTTTCACTCTCCTGTTTCACTTTCCTCAAGAGGCTCTTTAGTTCTTCTTTGCTTTCTGCCATAAGGGTGGTGTCATCTGCATATCTGAGGTTATTGATATTTCTCCCGGCAGTCTTGACTCCAGCTTGTGCTTCATCCAGTCCAGCGTTTCTCATGATGTACTCTGCATATAAGTTAAAAAAGCAGGGTGACAATATGTAGCCTTAACATACTCCTTTGCCAATTTGGAACCAGTCTATTGTTCCATGTCCAGTTCTAACTGTTGCTTTTTGACCTGCATTTTCTCAGGAGGCAGGTCAGGTGGTCTGGTATTCCCATCTCTTGAAGAATTTTCCACAGTTTGTTGTGCTCGACACAGTCAAAGGCTTTGGCATAGTCAATAAAGCAGAAGTAGATGTTTTTCTAGAATTCTCTTGCTTTTTCAATGATCCAACTGATATTGGCAATTTGATCTCTGGTTCCTTTGCCTTTTCTAAAACCAGCTTGAACATCTGGGAGTTCACAGTTCATGTATTGCTGAAGCCTGGCTTGGAGAATTTTGAGTGTTACTTTGATGGCATGTGAGATGAGTGCAATTGTGCGGTAGTTTGAGCATTCTTTGGCATTGCCTTTCTTTGGGATTGGAATGGAAACTGACCTTTTCCAGTCCTATGGCCACTGCTGAGTTTTCCAAATTTGCTGGCATATTGAGTGCAGCACTTTCAAAGCATCATCTTTTAGGATTTGAAAGAGCTCAGCTGGAATTCCATCACCTCTACTAGCTTTGTTCGTAGTGATGCTTCCTAAGGCCCACTTGACTTCACATTCCAGGATGTCTGGCCCTAGGTGAGTGAGCACACCATCGTGGTTATCTGGGTCATAAAGATCTTTAGTATAGTTCTTCTGTGTATTCTTGCTACCTCTTCTTAAAATCATCTGCTTCTGTTAGGGCCATACCATTTCTGTCCTTTATTGTGCCCATATTGCATGAAAATTTCCCTTGGTATCTCTGATTTTCTTGACGAGATCTCTAGTCTTTCCCATTCTATTGTTTTCCTCTACTTCTTTGTATTGATCACTGAGGAAGGCTTTCTTATCTCTCCTTGCTATTCTTTGGAACTCTGCATTCAGTTGGGTATATCTTTTCCTTTTCTCCTTTGCCTTTCACTTCTTTACTTTTCATAGCTTCTCTACTTTGCATACTGTTTGTAAGACCTCCTCAGATAACCATTTTGCCTTTTTGCATTTCTTTTTCTTGGGGATGGTTTTGATCACTGCCTCCTGTACAATGTCATGAACCTCTGTCCATATTCTTCAGGCACTCTATCAGATCTAATCCCTTGAATCTATTTGTCACTTCCACTGTATAGTCGTAAGGGATTTGATTTAGATCATAGCTGAATGGTCTAGTGGTTTTCCCTACTTTCTTCAGTTTAAGTCTGAATTTGGCAATAAGGAGTTCATGATCTGAGCCGCAGTCAGCTCCTGGTCTTGTTTTTGATGACTGTATAGAGCTTCTCCATCTTTGGCTGCAAAGAATATAATCAGTCTGATTTTGGTATTGACCATCTGGTGATGTCCATGTGTAGTCTTCTCTTGTGTTGTTGGAAGAGGGTGTTTGCTATGACCAGTGCATTCTCTTCACAAAACTGTTAGCCTTTGCCCTGCTTCATTTTGTACTTCAAGGCCAAATTTGCTCCAAATTACTCCAGGTATTTCTTGATTTACTACTTTTTCATTCCAGTCCCCTATAGTGAAAAGGACATCTTTTTTGGGTTTTAGTTCTAGAAGGTCTTGAAGGTCTTCATAGAACCGTTCAACTTCAGCTTCTTCAGCATTTTTGGTCAGGGCATAGACTTGGTTACTGTGATATTGAATGGTTTGCCTTGGAAACAACAGATCATTCTGTTGTTTTTGAGATTGTGTCCAAGTACTGCATTTCAGACTCTTTTGTTGACTGTGATGGCTGCTCCATTTCTTCTAAGGGATTCTTGCCCACGGTAGTGTTTCATATGTTAGAGGAGCAGAAATAAGGCCTATGTGGATTTGAATATGGTGAGTGAGAGGGAGAAGGTGCAAGAAGTGGCCAGAAGGCAGATAACATTGACAGCTCGAGTGGTCTGCTTCCTTTGGACACTTTTAAGTAGGGATATGATGTGAGTTGATTTGTAATTTTAAAAATTTATTACTCTGGTTACTATGTGAAACTGGATTGTAGAGGGATCAAGAGTGGAGGCAAGGGGACTGGTTTACAAGGCTGTTGTACTAAATCAGATGAGATGATGGTGACTAGGACTGGGGAGATGGCTGAAGAACTGTAGAAAGGTAGAAGGATTTGGGATATCTTTTGGAAGTGAAGTTGACAGGGCTTGCTCAGGGATTGTCAGTAGCCAGAGGGAGTGAGGCAGAGTGAGAAATCATGCATAGGTTCTGCATTTATTGGCTGGAGAACTAGATAGGCAAATGGTGATTATTGAGATGGGTAAGACTGTGGCAAAATATATTTGTCAGGAATTCTGTTTTCGTCATGTCAGGTTTGAGCTGTTTGTTAGACAGCCACCTGGAGCTATAGTATAGTTGGGTAGAAAAGTCTGGCGTTCCAGGGAGAAGTCTGGGCTGGAATTGTAGAGTCGGAGATCGTCAGCTTGTAGATAGAAGATGAAGTCATGGAATTCAATCAGGCAGTCACTTAGAATGGTTTGTGTCTAGAGAAGAGAGGTCTGACAGAGGACCAGCCAGTGAAGTAGGAGGAAAACCTGAAAGAATGATATTATGGAAGCCAAGTAAAGAGTATATATATAAAGAAGGGAGGAGAACACTATGATAATCGAATGCTGTCTCAGATAAGAGCAGGGGCATACCTGTGGGGGATTTGGCAGCCTACAGATTATTGGTAATCTTGAGTAGAATTACTCATTGGAATGGTGGAGATAGATGTCTGATTGTAGTGGATGGAGGGAGCAAATGAGATGAAAAGCATTTCAGTTTTGCATGATGACATCGAGGTTTTGGGAGGCTATTTCTAAAAACGTCCTGTGTCCGTATTACTAAATCCTTACCTATTTGTCTTTCAATGTGGTTATATATTTTCATCAAAGCATTACAATTTTAGTGTTTTTGTACCATCATTTTAGGTAGATTTCTGTTTTCTAAAAACCGAGTTTAATGAGCATTATGAGCAATACACATACATACACATACACTGCTGAATGAATGAGACTGCCTTTAAGGATCAGGATCCTTGTCTTGGAAAGGCAGACCAACTTGACCTTGGCCTTGATTCATCGGTTTTCTCAGCTGTCAAATGAGGATAACAGGACCAGTTTAGCTCAGTGGGCGGTTGTGAGGCATGACTACTAATGAAAATAATTGTAAAACACTTTTGCAAGTTAAAGTGTGATATAAATGCTAAATAATAGTTCTTTATTGGGATGTTGTGAAAATTAGCAACATACTGTCTGTTAGAGCCCTTAAGTTCCTTTTGAGAAAGGTGATATATTTTTATAAATACTATTTGCAGAGAAAATAGTTCAGGATTAGGGAAAAGGCTGCTATCCTAATTTCTGAAATGTAACAATAATGGAAACATGATGACACAACTTTTTATTAAAGAGATTATTGCCCAAAGGTTTATTATGTTACCATTTTAGAGGATTCATATGACAAGAGTTTTTACCATCTTGACTTTTTGATTCAAGTGAGGCTGTGAGGGCCACCCTACAGTAGTTAAAATGCTGACTGTTTGAAGGACTGGTGGGAGTGATTTATTATCTATATTTAAAATGTCACAGTCAATCAATAGAACCACTCAAAAAAAGCATTGAAAAAGCATTTTAATTTATTTTAGGCGACACCATATAGACATTTTAATGCAGGCTTAGGTGATGGCTGCAGTTAGAATTTAAAGAGGGACACGGTGCCATTTCAGGCAAAACTGGCACTCTTTGTTCCACACCTGTGTCTAAATATAGAATCAGTGGCATCATTACCTGTAATGTACTTAGGAAATGCCTGAAATTTGAATCTGATGAACTAAATTTTTCTCAGCCTCTAAAGTGGCATTAACAATGGAGGAAAAACTGGGATGTGGTTCTTTTGATGTTTAAAATGATAAGGGAAATGGTTAAGCAATAATAGTCTGCTCAGAACTTTACCCTGCTGACAGCTCAGTTGGGATCTTGTGTATTGTTTTTTTTTCAGTGGTGGTAATTTAGTTGCTAAGTCATGTCTGACTCTTTGTGATCCCACCAGGCTCTTCCATGGTATTTCCCAGGCTAGAATACTGGAGTGGTTGCCATTCCCTTCTCCAAGCAATCTTCCCCACCCAAGGACTGAATTTGGGTCTCCTGCATTGCGGGCAGATTCTTCACCAACTGAGCCGCCAGGGAAGCCCCCTCCCCCCCCCCTTTTTTTTTTCCAGTGGGGACCTGTGTAGTTTAGGTTTCTGTTCTTCTCTGATGGGAAGCCTGTACTAGTGTACTTGTTTTGCCACACCCAGACATTATTTGCTTT